>PVKU01004319.1:0-150456 GCA_004027475.1 Anoura caudifer | reverse complement strand
AGAGAGACCATAGATTAAAGCTGGGAGGGACCAAGATGGAGGGCAGTTAGGATGCTATTGCAATCACACTTATAGGAACATAGAAAAGACAGGTTTCATAAATAAGCCTTGTACTTTGGACTGTAAAATCAAGAGGATTCAGTAACCTTGAAGGGCAGAGGGAAGAAAGAAAAGTTTCCATAAAACCTAATGCTTGTTTTCCTAATTATTGGCTCTATGCCTGAAACATAGCAAGTATTGCTTTGTTGTTTCTGCTCAAGGGAAGTGGTTTTAGAAGATTTAGAAGGTTTTTAGATATACAATAAATTTCTTCCTCAAAAGCTCTCTAATCCTGGAAATTTGTTTAACAAGGATTAAAAACCTTCCATTATAACGCACTTTATTGTTGAGGCTATGGGGAAATGGGCACTCTCAGACATCACCACTGGGAGTATGAATGGGTACAAATCCAGCAGGGTGCTTTCACAATATATATCAAGATAACAAATGCACAGACCCTTGGATCTAGAGATTCCATTTCTGGGAAATTTTCCTACAGATATATTTGTACATGTTCAAAATGGGTTATGAAAGAGTTCTTCATTGCAGCCTTATTTTTAACAGCAAGAGAATAAAATAATTCCATGTTTCTAAATAAAAAAACTGACTAAATAATTGATGATGTACCCATAAAATGAAATTCTATTTGAATGTAAAAATAAAAATGAGTATACTTTCTTTACACTGATAAAGATCTTTAACATGCATTAAGTGAAGAAAGTAAAATGTGAACAGTGATCATAATACGCAGCCTTATGAATAAAGGAAGGGATCGAAAATTATATTTATTTTTATTTTTGTATGCATAAAAAATCTGAAATGATACAAAAAGAAGAAAGGTCTTAAATTATATGAATGTATCATCTACTCAAAAAGTTGAACTGAGACACTTCCGGCCAAGATTGTGGCATAGGTGGACACACTGTGCCTCCTCTCACAACCAAAATTAAGGATAACAAAGATTTAGAAACAAGAAAACAACCGGAACTCATAGAAAATTGAACTGTTCAGAAGTCCAGCAACCATTCATCCAGACCAGAATGAGGGGTGGAGTTGCAGCAGGAAAAAGTGGAGGTGCAGACCAGCACGCAGGCAGCAGCGGCTGGCAGCCCCCAGGTGCACAGGCAGCGTCTAGCAGACCCCAGGCATGGGGTGGCAACTATGCAGACCCAGTGAGGCCACACAAGGTGGCTGGCTGACCAAGTGGTCCCACATTGGCTCGTAGATAATCCAGGAGAAGGGGAAGCAGCAGAAGAGACTGGAATCCAAGAGTGAGAAGAGCATGTCCCATTGTTTACTCTCAGACCCCACCCCCACATATAGCGTCATTACCCAGCGACTGGGCTGCCCCACCCTGGGGAACACCTAAGGCTCCACCCCTCACTATGTAACAGCTGTGACTAGGCACCCCCCCAAAAAAAAATGAAACAAAAATTGCTCAAACCAGAGAACAAATCAAAGCCCCAGAGCCAATTCATCTAAGCGATGAAGAGATAGCCAACCTATCAGATGCATAGTTCAAAGCCCTGGTGATCAGGATGCTACAGAATTGGTTGATTTTGCTCACAAACTGGATGAAAAAAATGAAGGCTATAATAAGTGAAATGAAGAAAAACGCACAGGGAACCAATAGAGATGAGAGGAAAACTGGGACTCAAATCAGTGGAGTGGACCAGAAGGAAGAAAGAAACAACCAAACAGAAAACAAGGAAGAAACAAGAATTCAAAAAAATGAGGAGAGGCTCAGGAACCTCCAGGACATCTTTAAATGTCCCAACATCCAAATTATAGGGGTACCAGAAGGGGAAGAAGAAGAGCAACAAGTGGAAAACTTATTTGAACAAATAATAAAGGAGAACTTCCCCATTCTGCCAAAGGAAACAGACTTCCAGGAAGTCCAGGAAGCTCAGAGAGTCCCAAAGAAGTTGGACCCAAGGAGGAACACACCAAGGCACATCATCATTACATTAGCCAAGATTTAAATGAAGGAGAGAATTCTAGAAGCAGCAAGGGATAAAGGCAGAGTCACCTACAAAGAAGTTCCCATCAGACTGTTAGCTGATTTCTCCAAAGAGACCTTACAGGCAGGAAGGGGCTGGAAAGAAGTATTCCAAGTCATGAAAGTCAAGGACCTACATCCAAGATTGCTCTATCCAGCAAAGCTGCCATTTAGAATGGAAGGGCAGATAAAGTGCTTCTCAGATAAGGTCAAGTTAAAGGAGTTCATCATCACTAAGCCCTTATTATATGAAGTGTTAAAGGGACTTATCTAAGAAAAAGAAGATAAAACATATGAACAATAAAAAGACAGCAAACTCACAAGTATTAACAACCACACCTAAAACAAAAGCCAACTAAGCAAACCACTACAACAGGAGCAGAAACACAGAAATGGAGGTCACATGGAGGGTTAGCAACAGGGAGTGGGAGGAGGAGAGAGGGGGACAAGGTACATAGAACAAGTAGCACAGACAGTGGGTACAAAACAGACAGGGAGAGGGCAAGAACAGTATGGGAAATGTAGAAGCTAAAGAACTTATGACACATGGACATGAACTAAAGGGGGGAATGTGGGTGGGAGCAGGTGTGCAGGGTGGAGGGTAATGAAGGGGGGAAATGGGACAACTGTAATAGCATAATCAATAAAATATATTTAAAAAAATAAATAAATAAAAATAAAAATAAAAAAGTTGAACTGAAAACACTACCTCTGTTCCACAATTGTTTAAAAGATAAACATTTTCCCTACCCTCTCCTTATTTTTGCCCCGTTTCAGGTAATACAGTCACTTGAATTTGCATCAAGATGCACATATGTAAGAAAACAATCCCATTTACTATTGCAACAGCAACAAAAAGAAATAACATACCTAGGAATCATCTAACCAAGAAGGTAAAAGACCTGTACTCAGAAAACTATATGACTCTGAAGAAAGAAATTAAGGAAGATACAAATAAGTGGAAACATATACTGTGTTCATGGATTGGAGGAATTAACATGATCAAAATGTCCATACTACCCAAAGCAATCTATAGATTCAATGCATTTCTTATTAAGATGCCAATTGCATATTTCACAGATCTAGAATAAATATTCCAAAAATGCATATGAAACCAAAAAAGACTCTAAATAGCTTCAGCAATCTTGATAAAAAGAACAAAGTTGGAGGGATCACAATACCTGATATCAACCTACACTACAAGGCCACAGTAGCCAAACAGTTCAGCATTGGCATAAGAACAGACACATAGATCAATGGAACAGAATAGGGAGCCCAGAAATAAACCCATACCTTTAAAGTCAATTAATATTTGACAAAGGAGGCAAGAGCATATAGTGGAGTAAGGACAGTCTCTTCAATAAATGGTGTTGGGAGAACTGGACTGGTACATGCCAAAAAATGAAACTAGACCACCATCTTATACTATATACTAGAATAAACTCAAAATGGGTAAGTGACAACTGTGTCATGATACCCTAAGAATCCTAGAGGAAAACACAGTAAAATTTCAGATAACTCATATAACAGTATTTTTATTAATATATGTCCTAGTGCAACGGAGATAAAGGAAAAAATAAACAAATGGGAGTACATCGAATTAAAAAAATGTCTGCATGGCTAAGGAAACAAACTGTCATCAAAATGAAAAGGAAACCAACTGTATGGGAGAACATATTTGCCAATGATACATCAGACAAGGGTTTAATCTGCAAAATATATAAAGAACTTAAGTGACTCAACACCAGGAAGACAAATAATTCAATTAAAACTGGGTAAAGGACCTGAATAGACACTTCAAGGAGGACATACAGATGGCCCATAGATGTATGAAAAAAAAAATGCTCAACTTCACTAGCCATCAGAGAGATGCAAAGTAAAAGCAAAATGAGATGTCACTTCACATCTGTCAGAATGGCTATCATCAATACATAGATAAATAACAAATAATGACAAGAGTGTGGAGAAAAGGGAACCTTCGTGCACTGTTGGTGGGAATGCAGAATGGTGCAGCCACTGTGGAAAACAGTATAGAATTTCCTCAAAAAATTAAAAATGGAACTACTTTTTGAACCAGTGATTCTACTGTTGGAAATACAGCTGAAGAATTCAGAAGCATCAATTCAAAAGTGTTCATGCACCCACGTATTCACACCAAAGCTATTTACAATAACCAAGATTTGGAAACAGACTAAGTGCCCATCAATAGATGAGTGGATAAAAGGAAAAAAAAAAACTGTGCTACATCTATACAACAAAATACTATGCAGCAGAAAGAAAGAAGGAATTTCTACATTTTGTGACAGCATGGATGGGAATGGAGACTATTATATTAAGTGAAATAAGCCAGTCAATGAAAGACAAATACCATGTGATCTCACTTATAAGAGGAATCTAATGAACAAAATAAACTGATGAGCAAAATAGGACAAGAGGCATCGTATCATGGAACAGACTAGCAGCTGTAAGGTACTGATTGAAGGAAAGTGAAGGAATTAATCAAAGAACACCTATGAAGGACCCATGGGCATGGACAACACTGAAGGGACTGATTATAGAAGTGGGGAGGCAGGCAAGATGGAGAGGGATGAAGGGGAAAAAAGTGGAACTGTAATAGCATGAACAGTAAAATATACCTAAAAATAGAAAAATGCACATACACAGAAATATAAAAAATTATAAGAAAATATTATGAACAACTGTATATCAACAATTGGACAACATGGACAAAATGGAAAAATTCCTAGAGACATAGTCTTCCAAAACTGAATCAGAAAGAATCAGAAAATCTAAATAGACTGATTACAACTAAAGAAATTTAAATAGTAATCAAAAAGCTGCCAGCAAACAGAAGTCCTAGACTCGATGACTTCACAGGAGAATTTTACCAAAATTCTCCTGCAAACAGAAGTCCTAGACTCGATGACTTCACAGGAGAATTTTACCAAAATTCTCCTGCAAAAAGAACATAACACTTACCTTTTTCAAACTATTCCAAAAAATTTGAGAGAAGACTTAAAGCTCATTTTACAAGGCCGGCATTATCCTAATTCCAAAACCAGACAAAGAGACTACAAGAAAAAAAATCATAGGCCAGTATCCCTGATGAACATAGATGCAAAAGTCTTCAACAAAGTATTAGCAAACTGGATCCAGCAATATAATAAGAAGATCATACTCCAAGATCAAGTGGGATTTATTCTAGGGACACAGGTTGGTATAATATTCACAAACCAATAAATGTAATACATCAAACAAACAAAATGAAAGATAAAAACAACATGATCATATCAATAGATGCAGGAAAAGCATTTTCTAAAATACAGCACCTATTTATGATAAAGCCTCAGCAATGTACAAACAGGGGACCTTACCTCAACATAATAAAGACCATATATGACAAACCATAGCTAACATCGTATTTAATGGCCCAAAACTAAAAGCGCTTCCCTTAAGATCAGAATTAACATAGGGATATAATTTTCAACACTCTTATTCATCCATATTACTGAAAGTCCTAGCCACAGAAAACAGACAAGAAGTAAAAATAAAAGTCTTCCAACTCAGAAAGAAAGAAGTAAAACTGTCATTATGGACAGAGGACATGGTACTATATATAGAAAATTGAAAAGACTCCACCAAAAAACTACTAGAACTTATAAATGAATTCAGTAAAATAGCAGGATACAAAATTAATACTCAGAAATTGGTGGCATTTTTTATAAACCAATAATAAACTATTAGAAAGAGAAACTAAGAAAGCAATCCTATTTACAATTGCAACAAAAAAAAATGAGGTACCTAGAAATAAATTTAACAAAACAATTAAAAGATCTGTACTCAGAAAATAATAAGATACTGAAGAAAGAAATTGAGAAAGATCCTAATAAGTGGAAGCATATACCATGTTCATGGATAGAAAGGATTAACATCATTAAAATATCCATAATACCCAAAGTAATCTATGGGTTCAACAAAATTCCAATCAAAATACAAATGTTATATTTCACAGAACAATAACAAATATTTCAAAATTTTATATGTAATCACAAAAGACCCCAAATAACCTCTTTTTTTCTTGAGGAAAAACAAAGTTGAAGAAATCATGCTATCTAATATTAAACTATACTACAAGGCCATAGAAATCAAAACAGCATTGTACTGGCATAAAAACAAACACATAGATCAATGGAACAGATTAGAGAGCCCAGAAATAAACCCATTCCTATATGGTCAGTTAAGGCAAGAACATACAGTGGAGTGAAGACAGACTATTCAATGAATGGTGATGGAAAATTTAGGCAGATCCATGCCAAGAAATTAAACTGGACCATCTTGTTACCCCATATGCAAGAATAAACTCAAAATGGATTGAAGACTTAAATGTAAGACTCAAAATCATAAAACTGTTAGAAGAAAACATAGGCAATAAACTCTCTGACATTTCTCATAGCAATATTTTTATGATATATTTTTTCAGGCAAAAAATAAAATAAAATAAGATAAGATAAATAAAAAACAATGGAACTACATTAAACTAAAAAGAATTTGCACAGCAAAGGAAACTATCAACAAAATGAAAAAGCAACCAAATGAATAGGACAACATATTTGTCAATGATACATCTGGTGAGGGGTTAATATCCAAAATTTATAAAGATCTCAAACGACCCAACATCACAAAAACAAGCAATCCAATTTTTTTTAAAAAATGGGTAAAGGATCTGAATAGACACTTCTCCAAAGAAGACATACAGATTGCCAAATAGATAAAAAGATGCTCCACATCACTAATCAAAGAAATGAAAATTAAAACCACAATGTGGTATCACTTCACACCTGTCAGAATGGCTATCATCAATAAATGGACAAATAACAAATAATGACAAGAGTGTGGAGAAAAAGGAACTCTCATGCATAGTTGGTGGGAATTAACATTGGTGCAGCCACTACAGAGAACAGTTAAAAAATTAAAAATTGAACTCCCTATTGACTCAGTGATTCCACTTCTGGAAATTTATCTAAATAAACCAGAAACACTAATTTGAAAGAATTTATGCACCCCCATGTTCATTGCAGCAGTATTCACAATAGCCAAGATTGGGAAGCAGCCTGAGTCCATCAGTAGATGAGTGGATAAAACCACTATGGTACATTTACACAATGGGATACTATTCAGCTGTAAAAAAAGAAGAAAAATTTACCCTTTATGAGAGGATAGATCAACCTGGAAAGCATCATGCTAAGTGAAATAAGCCAGTCAGAGAAAGACAGATACCATATAACTTCACTTATATGTGGAATCTAATGAAGAAGATAAACTAACAAGATAGAAAGAGAGGTATAGATGCAGAGAACAGGCTGACAGCTATCAAAGGAGGGAGAGGGTTGCGAGGGTTGGATGAAAAAGGTTGAAGGGACTAAGCAAAAAAATCTCATGAACACAGATAATAGTATGATGATTATCACAGGGAAAGGGGGTGGGGTCAAGTAGAAGAGGGATAAACAGTGATGGAAGGAAACTTGACCTTCGGTGGTGAACACCCAATACAATATACAGATAATGTATTGTAGAATTGTACACTTGAAATATAACATTATTAACCAATGTAACCCCAATAATTTAATAAAAATATATTTTAAAATTCACAAAATATCAAATCCTTTCATCAGAGCAGTCTTTGAGGGGAGGAAGCGAAAATAGAAGCAGCAGAGATTTCAAGCGTTGAGAATTCGGAATGCCTGGAAATGTCAGATAAGGGGGTGCCACTAGAAATAAAAGTGTGTGAAAGGAAATGGGGCACCAAGAAGCATCTTAGCCATTTCACAATGTTGAAACATAGTTAAAATGCATGCATAATTTGTGGATCATTACTCACAAAGATGCTATTCCTTTAGGGTCTTTTCAATAGCCATGGCATGGCCATTAGTTAATTAGAAGTACAAGCAGAGTTTCTAGAACTGAAATATTAATAAACCTGAGGTTTGTGGTTCCTTCAAATTTTTCTCTAGGTGTTTCATAAAAAATGAATCACTCTTAAAAATAAAAGTAAATTTATCTGGACTCTCTGGCAATTTACCAACCTTCAAATACGGCCTTCATTTGAAGAGTATTAATAGACCTGTCTACCTGAGTGTTGGTGTTTAGCCAGTATCTGTGGACCCAAGAAAATTAACTACTGCTACACAACCAGCACAATTCTTCCAGACAATCATGACCTATCAGAGGAATAGATTCTTCACATTACCTACATTACACCATTTATATTCTTGAAGATTCCTCCATTATCCTAGAAAGTTGTCTTTAACAGAGTTCGTGAAGCCAGAGATAGATTACGTATCAGGAACTCTGCAAAAATGCTTATTCTCCCTAAAAGCTAATTTTCTCACTTTGTTTGCCAACAAACTTTATAAGCAACTGAGTGGCACACAACCAACCAGAAAGGGAGCTGGAAACCGTAAGTAAATGTAGTCTCCGTACAACACTCGAGGAATCTTTGGAGAGCCATATGAAAGGCACTTGCTGATACTCTCGGATCAAAATCAGCCTCTTGTGCACCGAGCTCCTGCTCTTAATCACACAACCCATCTTTTCCATCACCGCAACCAAACAGCGTGGAGTTGAGAAGAGAGCTTTTTGCCATTTGCCCTACAGCGTAAATTCTCCCTTTCCTACTGTCAGTAAGCCTCTTATTATGTGCATTTTCTTCTACCACAAACCTCTCTGACCCTTTTCATGAGTTTTCAGAGGATATGCTTGTCACCTCACAGAAGGGGGAAAGCTGGTATTACCTGTCCTCAGCCCACACCCTCAGACCAGGGAGAAAAAGACACAGTGAATATCATTTCCACAGATGGCCAGGAAAACCCACAAGCCTCAGCTGAGGACGGTACACTTGAAATGACGGCAGATTTTGAAACCTCCAGGTTTTCATTCGCTGCTTCTGCATGGAAGCCTCCCACCACCCATCTGCCTGCACTTCAGCCTTTGCTACCAATGAGGAATTGTTGACCTTGGGCACAGAAGGCTATTGTCATGGCATCATTATTGTTATTTTTTACTAAGAGAAAGTAGACTCTGGTCCCATCAAAGGGCAGAGGTGAGAGAGAAGCAGAGCTTCTGGGTTGTTGGGTCTCTCTTCTCTGTGATCCAGAAACTTGTACCCACTCAAGCCACCATCTGTAGGTAATATTCCCAAGCAGATTAATTAAATGTGATTTATTTTAATTTTTTTTCTGTTGCTAACCACTGCGTGGCTTCAGAAATCTTTTTTAATCTCTCCAGTTGAATAGAATCTCTCATTCTTTCATGCTCTCTCCTCATAGCATTATTTTTACTCTGCCTCATAAAAGGATTCTATTCTAACCAGTGTGGTCCACTGGAACGTATTCTTCTTAAACACACAGACCTCACTTTACTCACCTGCAGCCCTCAGAGCCAAGTCAGTAAGTTCTCATGAAATAGCTGCTCATATTTTCAGAGACGTGCATCAGGAATCATTGCTCTGAGATCAGTATTTAGAGCTACAAAAGCACTTGGAGATAGTCAAGTCCTATAAAATTCTTTTAGTTTCGACTCAGGTATTTTTAGCTATCTTGCAGATACCCCCTCTAATGCCAATGCTTTTGTAGCTTTAAATGTTATTACATTCTCTCTGTCACATTTATTCATAATATAGGGACAATTTGACACTTTTTTAAAAATGAAAATCTCTAGATTGGCAGACAGTCCTCACTCTGTTAGTTTATTTGGCTGAGAAAGAAAAGTTACAATTTCTTGCCTTAACTTAAGGCTGTTACAGCTGCTCCTGTGGCCCTTGCTCCTAGGGAATCAGTCCATCAAAATACAGAGTTGGTTTCACAGAAAGTGTTATTGGTAGAAACTGACCTAAAGGAAATGATCAGCAGAAGCGTGACCTGGACAGTGAATTTTTATTTTAGGCCGATCATTCATTCAGCCAGTGTTGACTGAGCACCTACTATGTGCAGGAACCATTCTTGCCTCTTTGGAACTTTCTATATGTCCAGAGTGACTGACATCAATAAAACATTTAGACATGGAAGAAATTCTTTTATCTACCCACTACTAACAAGTTGGGGGATTAACAACACTCTCCATTCAGTCTATAAAACTTCCGGGCAGTTGCTCACAGTCTGCTGATCACTCTTTGCCTGAGTGCTCAGCTCCTCTGTTCCCTCAGTTACGTTACGAGCTTTCCAAGACTCAGTTTGTTGCTACCAAACCCACTGATGTCAGTTGCATAATTTATTGTAATTAAATAGCGTTGGTACACATTACATAAATGTATAAAATAAGAGTGTGAAAAGAGTTGTTTCCGTGAAAACTATATGAATGCAATAAAGACAAGTTACTAAAAAAAGTCTATTAAGTGTGGGTGCAGCAACTAAAAAAGACTGGGTAGAAAACATAAAATATAACAGATCCTGTTTTTAGATTTCCTCCCAAATTTCATTCAGTTCTCTTTATTTAGAGAACTGGTTTTTTTTAAAAAAAAAAAACAAAACCAGAAAGTGTACATACTGCATTCGGGGTGATGATTGAAGACACATGATGAAGGACTTCAGTCAGTAGACTCAGACTCCAACAAAAGGCCTGGGTCTCCCTCATAAGATGGGAAAATAGATGCGTGTTTATGTTTTAGCTTAAATAAAATATTTAAAGATATGTTTTGTTTCTCCCCCCTAATTCACTGCTCTAAAAGACTTGATTAACTTAACTACTAGTCCTAGACAATTCAGATGAAAGTGTAAAGTGCTTATGACCTGTGTCCCTGCAATTCAACTGACTAGAACTCACATTTGATAGAACTCCGAGCTGCTGTCCTCAAGGTTACATTCCTGAGATCCCTCAATGTTACCCTCAAAAATGTTGTGAATTTTTCATAATGAAATGTAGAAATAGAAACATACAATTTGTGATTTTTTATGAATAACTATCAAGATCTGGTAGAAATATCCATATCATGCTGGGTACAGCTAGTGATTATTTAACTAAACTTATGGTACTTGCTAAAAATAAAATGCATGGTGGGAAGGTGCCTTGACAGGAGGGTTCATGCTGGTCATGGTATCCAGAAAAGATTTCCTTGAGGAGGCAGTGTTATATTATGCCTAGAAAAATGAGTAAGAGCCAGCCCAGTCATGTGGGAAGGAGCACAGGTTGGAAAAGAGCCCCCCGGGTGGAAAGAATAGTGTGTGCAAAGGTCCTGAGGCGGGTCAAAACTGACATTTTAAAGAAACTGAGTTGTCTGTGAGTCCAGACTTACTGAAGCAGAAGGGGAACACTGAGAGGTGAAGACAATGGGATGGAACAGAAGGAGGATGAGTGGTATAAGAGGCGCAGGAGATAAGAAGGATGAGGAAGCCAGACATGTTCCTCAGTTCACATAAAGTGCAGCCAGGTTCCCTTCCAGCTACTTAAGGATCCAGATAGTCACACTGTAAAAACAAACTGAGGTCTGGTGAACTACTTCTCCTCTTCTGTCATGAACTAAATCAATTTAGTTCGATTTTCTGGATTACCACAGTGATTGTGTTACGTGCCAAGTAGAGCCACCTTGCAGTCAGATCGTTCCTGTAGGTACCACGTTATAACACAGCTCTCCCACCTTATACCCATGCACGTAAGACCACGCCTTTCAGCTACTTGAGGGACCATCTCAGGGATACACAGCACCTGCCTTTGCTAAAACACTCCCCCTTCACTCCACCAGCTCTACTCCCTACTCCCACGACTGCCTGGCTCTCCTAACATGCCGCCACCCCCCCCCCACCCTGAAAAAAAAGATCACTCAGGCCCCCAGCCAGGAAAAGTTAAGCCCTGTCCTCTGCAACCTCACAGCACATTTGCTTTGATACCAGAAGAGGATTCATCTTGGCCAATGAGAAACAAATGAATATGGAGCAATTTGCCACTTGCTGTAAAGCATGACCAACAGTTCCCACTGCTACGTTTTCTCCTGTTTTTATCATCATTAAAAAGGTGCAGTTCATTAGAGATAATTTTTCCTCTCTCAAAAATGGAAAGAAGCAAGCCGCCCTCAGAGGAGGCACAAAGCTCTTCTGAGAAACATCTAGTGGACAAAGCTTCTTACAGTAACACTTTGTTTTAATGGTCCTTTAATGTAAAATTGACCATGGAACTCCCACTGAAGCCCTCAGGGCAGCCTCGTTCACCCTAAATAAAAATGGCTACGTTGTCAGAGATAGGTCACAACCTAGACACCAACCTTGGAGGCTGCCCCAGGGGAGCGAGGGGCAAGAGAAACAGCCCCCCCCCCAGACTTCCCTGTAAATACTCTCTTCCTCTTTGCACCCTCTAATCCAACTCTCCAGCTCCTTATTTACATGAGCATCCCTATGCCCTTTGGGCATTATTCCTCTGCTGAGACACCATAGGTATCAGCTTTCTGAGAATTGGATTGTTCTTCCCAGAAACCAACGGGAGCCTAGCTGGTTTGAATGCTGTCTTGTGGGTGAGCCAAGGAGACCGGGCAGGCAGTTCATGACTAACCAGCGTGACACAGCTCACAGAAGCGCTCACATCCACTCATCACTAGCAACAGATTGAAGGGAATATTGTAAGAGGTTTACAAGCTGCTGGGAAATTGTGGGTTTGCAACGTGTTCTTTAAACCTTTTGAAATTCAAATTCCATTTCAGCAGAGATGTTGGAATGGTAACCAGAGGAATGGACAAAGGACTGACCATTCACGCATTCATTGCAGCCCCCCTGCACCCCTGCCCACCACCTCACTCTTCAGATGGAGAGTTGGTTTAGTCGCTAAAGGCCCACCAAGGGGTGGGAGTGGGAGGCAGTTACGGGGGCAGGGAGAGCTGACATTAGAAACAGCCTGGCTGAGAGTCTGTTGTCGCATGGCTGGGGGGCCGTGCCAGGCTGCTCCGTAGCCGGAGCCAAGAACAAAAGTGGGTAATGTTAACACTGTTTTATTGAAGCAAGGAAGTGTAAGGAGCAGCGTGGAGCAGTCCTGACACAGAACCAAGTCGAGGCGGCTGCCGGCCTGCCTCCCGGGGTGACACTGTCCCTGCCTGCGGACCCTGTGGTATCTGGCATCCTGATCATGGTAATACTAGGAAATAACAAGAGAGAGAGCGTGACCAGGCAGGACTTTGAGAAAGTCACGAAGCAAATGTCCAGTTAGCCCAAATAAACAGGAAGTCAGGGGTCAAGCTGTTAAAGGAAACAGGCAAAGTGGTCAAGAAATCTGTTTGTATATCACTGAGGACCTGGGCTCTGGAACTGCCCCACCCAAGGTTCACAGCCTTCCCTGCCATTTGCTATTCTGGGCCATTCAGTACCTTCTTTTTCTATTAAATGAAGTCAATAGTAGCATCTAGCTCATAAGGTTGCCTATATTGAGTAAGAGGGTCCACAAAACGTGCTTAACCCAGGGCCTGTCACATTGTAACACTTAAAACTGTATATCTCATTTCGTGTGTGTGTTACGGGCAGCCTGACATAACCCTCCTCCCCCCCCCCCACCACCCCAATGCACTCGTTTCTGTAAGCTTCTATTCTCACATTTGTGATGTTCTGAATACACCAGTTAGCATTTCCATGCACCTGCCATGATTACAGAAATTCCTTAATCCTTGTCTGCATTGATTTTTGCCGTTTAATTTATCATCCTCCAAATCCTCCTCAGGCTAGCTGTCACTTGATATTAGATGTTGATTGGAGAGAAAGGGGCTACTCCAGATACACTGGTATTTGCCTGAGACAAACAAGTAAGGCCATCTGTAATGATTGATGACCGTCTGGGTGTGAGTCTAGTCAAGCACGCAGAGTTCCAAGATAAGATGGAAACACACCAGATCCAGTCTTATCCTGTCCCTGATTAAGCAGCAGAAAGGGGAAGACCTCGAATTGATGGAGAAATGTGATGCCTGTTATTCGAAGAGGAGGAAGAAATGGGGGCATGGTTTCTAACACCCACTGACATTGAGGTCCTGTTCCGGAAAGAGCGTGGCTGTGCAACCCACAGGAAATAGCAAGGTACCATGTAAGCCTGCTTTCTCCCACATCCAAAATTACTGAAATAAAAGTCACACTCTTTAATGCTAACCTACGAGAAGTATTAGTTACTAAAGTGAATCATTATTTAAAAAAACAGCATAATTATTTAGCGTACTTCTCCAAATAATTCAAGTTGTTTATTTTTTAAAAAACTAAAAAATACTAAACTGTATTTTACTCTAATAAAACCCAAGTGTTTTACTGCAAACTTATAACTCACTTGTCTGATTGGACCTGGCAGTCTCTAGAATAAGTCAATGCTAGATGTCATCGTTGGCCCTATGGAACCCTTTATCAACGTCTGAACCAATTTACCAGGTTTAGATTCCCGTCCTCAAGAATGGAATACCTAAATCTCCTTTCAGTAGTCATCTGGGGAATGGTCACTCTCGCCCTATTGACGCAAACTATATTTCTGAAGAGCAAGTTAGAAGGGCAGAGAGAAAAGAGAATTAAACCAATGCCTCATTCTTCATCTAGAGCTGCGTCCTGTCACGATATGTGGAACAATGGTTGTCACTCAACCTCCAGATACCTTAGTTCTCCCCTGTGCAGAAGTGAGTAGGGTTGGGGTAAGAGACCTGCACTGCTACTCTAGGGAAATCTCTGACTTTGTGAGAGCAAGGGGAATCAAAATGGATTTGGGGGACAGGAAACATAGTTATGAGAACATCCACTCTGCCCTGTCAATTAGGCCTGGGTGATCTGAAGCTGTTCACCTCTCCAACTCAATACCTGGCTACTCCTCCTTCTTCTCCTCCCCTTCCTCCCCCACAGCCTCCAACACTGTGTCACCACAGGGAGAACTTGGCTGCTCCCCCTCCTCCACCCTCTCCTCTCCAATTCACACCGGGCTTTCCCTCTGCCCAGAACAATCGCATTCCCTCTCTTCACCTGGGTAATTCCCACTGATGCTTCCCGTCTCAACTTAGACATCTTTTATATCAAGCATCTTCCAAGTCCTACCAGTTAAGTGGCATTATTTACCTTTCACCTGTGATTCTCTGGCAAAGTATGCATCCTCTCTCTCAGCATCTGTTACAAATCTGTTACTTAATGCTTTGCTTATAAGACATGGAAATCAGCTTGAGGGAATATAAGGAATAATGCATGCACGTGGTGGGATTGGAATCAGGGCAGGATTGAAATCAGGCTGTAGGAAGGAACTAGAACCAGAGATTGTAAATTGATAGGATTCTTTCTCCCTCAGCTATTGGTTGACGTCTGCATCTCTTCTTCCTTCCTGTCAGTTTCTACAAACCAGCTTTCTCCACACCCTGGTCATGTGGTAAGCCACAGCCTTTACCACATGCAGAAAATTAAATGTCTCTGAATGACAATCCCAAATTTCTGCCATAACTGTATTGGCTCTAATTAAAATAAGCATCTAAAATAAGCATGGGATGAGCTGTTACCCTGAAGATACACAGTTCCATACTATTTATAATTGCTTCCTTGCTGTCGGCATCCTTGATCATCCCCAAGCTTTGTAAAGCAGGTCCATCTCCTATGTCTATCTTAGTCACCATGGCATCCTCGTGAAACTGTGCCAGACACATAAAAATGCTTAATTTGTAATAAAAGAAAGAAAGAAAAAACACGTGTACAATTCACTCCATGTCAGTGGCTTTCTCTTTCCTATGTCCCAAACTTATTTCAAACCCCCACTCACAGACACACACAGACACGCACACACATAGACACACACACATACCTTAGCTCTATCATTACTACCTGCTTTGGATGGTGATCTATATTTCTTGTATATTTTAACCTCTATAAAATCTCCCCTTATTTTCCACAAACACTCCAAGGGACTTTACACTTTATATATCTCTCCACCTGAAACAGCAATAAGAATTACAAATTATTTATATGTTACTATGTTGCAGTCATAGCAATAGGCATATAACATAATTTGTCTAATCTTATAACACTCAATATTTTCTCCAGTTAAAGTTCAGAAATAACTGAATAACTTGTTCAAGATCACAACTAATAAATAACCTCAGTCCATCTGAGTCTAAAACTTGGTATCTTTCTACTTTCTAACCTTTCCATTCAAGCAACCTACTGGGCTAAAAGCTTCTCAAATCCAGTAATCCTTGTTAAATTTAATTCTATATCCTGAGAATGTAGCATGTGTTATATTTCATATAAGCATATTGAATATGCTCAGTTCATATTTTTGAGGGGTGAATAAATGGGTACCTGGTCTCTCTTGGGGGGAAAAGATGCAGTCACCCTGGGAAAAGTTTTCCTGTAGCCTAATAACTTTATAGTCTTTATGTGTCAACAAAATCATTAGCTCAGCAGAAAACAATTATATTGGTGGCTTCATAAAGTTGATATAGCTTGAAGGCTAGCTTTGAACAGATAAAACTTCCCTCGAAGAAAAAATATAAAATCTGTGTTCTATATGAAACAAACAATAAAAATAAAACAGCAGCTATTTAAGGCTTTGGAAAACAACCGAGGTATCTAGGACTTTAAGAGCAGAGATACAAAAGCAAACAGAATCTCAGAGAAGGGAGCTGAACAGAGTATGTAGCATCTGTGCTTTTAACATTAGAAAAATTCTAAGATTTTGGAAGCAAGCGACTGATACATTAAGACAAATGCAGCGAGTAAGAGGCTAAAAAGCAAAGGCAGAGCACAGTGGACTTTTAGAGCAGTGAGTTTTTCTGGGTGATACCACAATGTTGGGGTACATGTCATCATACATATCGAAACCCACGGAGGACACAACATCAAGAGTGAACCATGGTGTAAACTATGAACTCTGGGTGACAATGATGTGTCCATGCCAATGATGTGTCCATTGTAACAAATGCACAAGTCCTGTGCAGCTTTGTAGTGAGAGAGGATGGTTTTTTGGTGGGACATGGAGTGTGTGAGAACTATCTGTACTTTCCACTCAATTTTTACTATTAACCTACAACTGCTCTGGAAGGCCAACTTTATTAATAATAACAATTTTAAAAAGCTAAGAAGAGTTTCTAACTGACCCACAGAGTTGGGGAGAAAGAAATTAACATTTCTAATTTTTCCCTCCTAGGACCTGCTAGGAGGGAAAGACTCTGGTTAACATTTCAGGTTCTTAGCTGAGATTTTTGAATAGCAACATCCTGAGAGTCAGAGAAAACTGAAATAGATATTTTCTCACAAAACTGGAAACTCAGTCTTAAAATATCTCAATATTTAATTGGATCAAGATGATCTACATGTGTGCTGACTGCCTGTAAGAAATAAAATAAAACCTCCGTGCATGAATGAAACTACCCACGCCTTGAAGGGGTTTTCACACACAATGTCCAGCATCCAATTGAAAATGACCAATGATTCAAGGAAGAAAGTCCGAAAGACTGAAAACCAAGAGAAAACTAAGAATACCAAGTGTCATACACTAAAAATCCTAACATTACAGTTATGAGCGTGAAACCTTAAAATAACTACGATTCATATATTTCAGAAAGTAGAGTGATAGTACAAAAAATAGATGACATATTGGATATATTCATTACAGAAGTAGAATAGAATCATGTCTGTGAGGAATGCCTGTGAAATGGATGAAGCAGGAGTAGACAGGCTAAGTCTTCAGAATGCAATGCAAGGGAAGGTGGGGAGATCTGGAGGGGTATGCTCTGAGAAGGTCTCAGTCAGTCCACTGAGGAGCCCCCATGCAGACATTGCCCAGGGAGAAGTCCCACACTGAGCAGAAATACTCAGTTCCTGACGCCAGCCCCCTCCGGCCATGCTCAGTCCCTGGCTGGAAGCTGCGCGCAGACAGCGTGTCCCAGGTGTGACTGCTGCAGCAGGTCCCGGAGCCACGGGAGCTGGAGGTGGTGGGCTGCCTGCAGCCCTCCAGGACGTCACGCCCACTGCCGTGGCTGTCCCACAATGGAACACCATAAACGCAAGGCAAATAAATGGCTAGAAATACCGCACGACAACGTGGAAAGATCTTACATACTATTGAGCCAAAGAACCCAGGCTCAAAAAAACAAACAAACAAACAAACACATATTGACCAATCACATGGATGCAGAGCTCAAAGCGGTCAAAAATAATGTACAGCGGTAGATGTCAGAATGGTGGTGGCTTCCTTCGACCAAGGGTCTAGTGACGAAGAGGTGGCGTTCGGTAGGCTGTGCACTCTCGCACATCACAGGCTGGGTGGTGGTGACACATGTGTTCACTCTGCAAAAATTTACCGAGCTATCCACCGTGATTTGTACCCCTTTCTGTATGTATGTCACACTTCAGTGAAAAACAAGTTACTTTTTAAAAAATCAGCATGCCCAGATAAATGTGCAAGCAGAAATAGATGCCCTATAAATCCAGGGAACAAGAGCCGAGAGAATAATGGCTCTGCAGATGTAGTGAAATATGAAGAGGATGAAATGTATTTACTCTGATATAGAAGACTCAAATAACTTTACCAAAATATTTCTTCAATTATTAAATCTTTATTATTAATGGGGCACGGGTGACATGTGGCTGCTTTATTTATTTTCGTAAACAACTCTTGGATGGCTTCATTCTTACTCTATTTTTATTCTTAAAAAGCTTGTACATCCCTGTATTAGCTTAGCACAGCACTTCTCAACTTTTCCAGGTTGACACGAATGAGCAATTAGAAAAACCGCCAGTATGCGGTTCCTTTTAATTGAATCTGCATACTGCTCTGCAGAACAGTTGATGTCTGCAACGCTTATATATCATCTTTATAAAGTGCTTCCGTGCACAGACGCGTTTCCTCTTCTCCTTGGCTCATCCACACCTACCGTCGCGAGATACGAATTAGCACAAGGGAACCAGTGCGCAGGCATAAAACAAACACGGGACTGCGAAGCAGCCGCCCGTAGTTTTGTTCGCACCTCTGTTGCTAATTACATCTCTGTGCTACTGTGCAAGTCATTAAACACCCTGACCCGCAGGTTCCTGGATTGTAAGCTGAAGAGGCTGGACCCTGCAGTCTCTGAGCTCTGTTCTGACGGTTGTGCCTCCTCAATTTGGGTCCCACTCTTCAGCCTGTGACCTTAAGCAAATTACTTCGCCTTTCATGGCTAACTTTCCTCGTTTAACCAAATAGTTGCAGCAGATACTTTTGGTAGCCTCTCACGTCTTCCTTCTGCAGTAAAATACAGTTTTATGTGCTTACCTTCCCCTTTCCTGAGGAGTCAGGGGAAAGCGACCCCACCCTCGCTCTAGCTGCCGTATCCACAGAGTTTAAACCACTTCGGGGTTTGCTTCAGACATGCGCACGTGATGGAATGCTGGTCACTGAGACTGGAGGATGTTCAGTGGAAGGTATATCGCAAACAATGGCCTTTTCTCCTCTGGGATTTATCATATCTGAATATGATGTCTAGAATGTCGGCAGTCATTCTGCAACCCTGAGGAAAGCCACCCCGAGGTGAGGTCGAAGTATAGAAGACAGAGAGATGCTGGGTACCAAGTCCCTGGGTACCTGATAACGTCCCTGAGCCAAAGATGTATCAATGCCTTGAGCTTGCCCTACCTCTGCACTCACTGTTAGGTGAAATAATACTTATTGTTGAAGCCAGTTTGATTAATTATTTTTTACTTGCTGCCAAGAACATCCTGATACAATGGGTATAACAATACACAGAAGGGTTGTAAGGTTGAAGGATAATGTGCCTGACGGACTTTGCAAGTAACTTTATTTACTATATGTAATTGGTATGTATAATACATATATGCACTATGCATTTTTAATCTTAAATCTGTATTTCAGTATACATAGTATAGCATAGATATAATTGATACATATACATTTTTATATATATACACATATAGTTACACTAAAATGCGATGAATTTGAAGATTAAAAAGGATAAATGAATGGTCAGAGAAGCTAGACTTCCTTCTAAAACCAGCCATTTTCAGAGCTTTATTTAGTATGCTACAATTTTGTTTGAAACTGCTTTTTCTCCCCACCACAACCAGCACCTGGCTACTAAGAGAAATCATTCACCCAAAAGTATTTCATAATCTGTTCTCTTCCGGATACTTAGAAAAGAAAAAATGAAACTCAATAAACAGTCACTTTATTCAATCAACAAGAATGCACATACAGTAATAAGAAATGATTGTTGAAAATAGTTAAGTGATTTCAAAAAAAAGGCCAAAATCTCTGAAAGGCTATTTCAGGTGATACACACTCTACAAATTCAGAAAACATAGAGACTGTTGTGGATGGGAAGGATTAGTGCACCCATTCACAGGGAGCAGATCACCAGAGGAATTATAACTCAAATATGGCTTCAGATCCCGTAGGCCTGGGCTATACTGACCTCCTCCCTACAGTCTCCTTTGAACGCACAAGCTGTAAGGAATTTAGGTCAAGGGTGACCCTCTTCGTGGAAGAGCAGTGGAGGTATGTGGCTGGGAGGATTTCCATCTGGAGAGGAAAACTTTCAAAGCCAAAAAAGATGCATCAGGCCAGTTCGAGACGGAGAACCAGCCCCCCACATGCACCATCCCAACAGTCATCACCTGGTTTGTTGTGGAACAATGGGCAAAACCAAGCAATCACTCAAAATAATAAGTGATTATAAGAATAAGAATAAGTGGTCCTCTTAGCAACCATCAGATAAATACGAGTTACAGGGCTGTAATAAATCTGAGGGTAGTCCGGAGAGATGAGGCTTCTTTCCAACACATTTATCTACTGATTTTATGTGAAGCCAAAGGTTTCTGGGCAATAACTAAGGGCTGGATTACAGATATGATCAGACCAGTAGATTGTTCTCTGCGAGAGGAAGTGTTTTAGCGCCACAAGGATTACACAAGGGACTAGTCAAGTCCTTATCGCCATGCCTGTCATCACTGAAGTTGTACTTCCACTTTGGAAGAAACACATGGATATTCTCTCTTATCTTTGTCTCTCTGTGGTAATGGAACTTAACTTGTTTATATCTTTGGAAATAAATGGCACTATAATAAACACTGAAAGCATATAGGGAGTATCTGGTCCACCAGTCTTTCACTTTATCTTTTACTTCAGGTTACCTTCCAAGTAACCTGGAAGTCCTAAAGTACAGAACATTCCACACATTGATGGACACCAAGTTACCACCTAGTCACGCCCTCTTTCAGAGTCAAGAAAATGATATATTTGATGCATGCTGATACACACAATTTGTATGACTTTAGAGAGAAATCAAATCAATGTAGTTGTAGGAATATAAAATAAGTATTTAGCTTCATTAAAACAAAAGTCCTCCAATTTATAACTATTTTAATCACCATACATTCAACAAGTGGTTATTAGTATTATTCTCAGGGACATTGTTTCCCATTTTCGATTCATGAGCCTTGGAGAGGTAAAATAATTTTAAGGGACATACTGATAAGTACTTTTTATTTTTTGGTTGTATATTTATGTTAGTTTGTGTTTGAATATATATATAGAGAAAGACATTTAAATACACACACACAGCACATCAAATACCCAATATTAAGTTTAATAAATGTATTTAAGTTTAAAAAATGAGTTGACTTATTGAAAAATATTGAATAACTGTGGCAGACAGAATTCTCAGACAATCCTCAAAATCCCCCCCCCCTCTGGTACGTATGTCCTGTGTAATCCCCTCCCCTTGAGCATGGGAGGCAGCTGTGAGTAGGATGGGATAGACACTCCCAAGACTACACCATCTAATGCCTACAATGTCATAATAAATTAAGGGTCTCTCTAGTTGGCCTTGAGGAAGTGTGTCTGTTGACAGCCAACAAGAAAGTAGGAACCCCGGTCCTGCATTGTGAATTCTTCCTATGACTTGAATGAGCTTCAAAGAAGAAACCAGCCTCCACATGAGACGCTGATACCTGTAACCGTTTGATCTCAGCACTGTAAGATCCTCAGCAGGGGATCCAGTCAAGCTGAGCCTGCTAAGTGTATGGTAATTTGTCACTCAGCAAGAGAAAACTTATATGGTTGATAATAAAAACAAGTGGTGTAGAGCAATGGCAGAACCATGAAGGCGGTGATTCAAATGACTGAGCTTTGAAATCACTGCCCCCATGAGGAGACAGAACTACTTCATTTAAACGCAGAGAAGAACCCTTGCCTTGGCTCTTGCATATTGGATTCATCAAATATCACAAATACACAGGGAACAAGCGCACACATGGGCTCCTCTCTCAGGGGTTCCAGCACTCAGTGTTGGTTTAGTACAACCTCAAGTCTAGCAGGTCTAAACATCACTCTCACAGCTAATACATTCATGCCCCAAGGAAATGCTTCTACTGATCGCTCACCCAATGGCCTTGGTGAGATGAACCAAACCTGGGAGTTGTGGGGCTGTGTGTTGTGTGCTGCTCCTGATAGCGGAAACAGGCAACGTAAAGAGAATAGAAGTGGGGAAGCTTAAGTAAGGGACAAATCAAGTAACCTGGAAATCTTTCTTCCGGCATGAACGCAAGAGCTTTTCGCATAACGAACTATAGTTTCCAGGAGTGTCAAGCATTCTCTTTTTGCTTCTCTTCAGGTTCAAAGTTGTCATTCTGGGGAGTATCGGTGAATTAGCAGGGTTAGTGCAAAAGTCATACAGTGGCTGAGGAACATTTTTACAATATTAAACAGTTCATTTTACTCTTAAATGAGTGTGTGCACACACCTGCACATACACAGCTAGATTCTTGGCATTGGTGACTAATTGAATGTTGAATGCTAAAACTGTAAATACTTATAATTTTATAAAATATTAAATAAGATTTAATTAAATCTTAATATTAATATGTCAAAATAATAAGGATGTAATCAATAAAACTGAGACTGGGGAAAATTCTATTGGACAAAGTGGTCCTTTCAACAACAAAATGAAAAAAAAAGAGAGGGGGTGGAGAGAAAAGGAGAAGAAAACCTAAAGATTAAGAGACTTAAAGGACAATTCAACAAATTGCAGTGTGTGACCTTTATTTGGATTTTGAGTCATAAGTACCACTTGAAATAATTGGAATAGTGAACATTTACTATTTGTTGATGTTAAGAATTATTATGTTTTAAGTATAATAATGATAGCACAGCCCTGGCTGGTGTGGCTCAGTGGGTTGAGCACAGACCTGTGAAACAAAGGGTCACAGGTTCGATTCCCAGTCAGGGCACATGCCTGGGTTGCAGGCCAGGTCCCTAGTGGGGGCCAGATGAGAGGCAACCGCACATTGATGTTTCTCTCCCTCTCTTTCTCCCTCCCTTCCCTTCTCTCCAAAAATAAATAAGAATATTAAAAAAAATAATGATAGCATGATTACGTTAAAAATTTCTTATCTTTAGAAACACTAACACAGTTGCAATCAAATTATGTGATAGGCGTGATTTACTTTAACGGGGGCAGAGACCGAAGGGTGAGATGAAACATGGTTGCTACGAGCTGATTGGTTACTGCGGCTACGTAACAGGTACATGGGGACTCATTATACTATCCGGCCTATTTGTTTTGTTTGATGTGCTCCATACTCAAAAGTCCTTGTCTTAAAAAAGGAAAAGATTTTTAAATAAAAGCTTGCAATTCAGTTTAACTTAATTTTATTTAGAATTTTTATTCTAATAATTTCCCTTCCAATCTTAGTAAATAATTTTGAATAATTTAGAGAAAAAATAACTATCTTAAAATTAAACAATTTTAACAATTAAAAATTTTGTATTTACTTAAACTTACATTATTGGTGAAAACAATTTTAAGTTTTGTAAGCTTTCAGTGGTACATATACATGCTCTTTTTAAGTCTTTTGTATTCTCAAGAACAATTAGAAATCGAAAACATGATAGAAATGAAAAAATACAAAAAAGGAGCTCAGAAAAGAATACAATACTAAAAAGAATAACAAAAAATAAAAATTTCCCAAAAATAGAGTGCTTAGTTTTTTAATAAGAAACAATGGAAGAGAGGGGATTTGTGTTAAAGGTGATACACATTAATGTCATGAAGAGGATATTACACATTTAATGTAATTACTCATCAAAACAATGAAAATGAGCAAAACAATTAGTGTCATGTCTTTGACTTGAACAAAACCAATAAATTCCCTGAACTTTTACATCTTTTGCTGCACAAAGACTAAATTACTAAACAAAGTGATGAGGATGGGTGAGCAAGCCCTCCTGTTTGACTCTTGCCCTGGCCCTGTGTTGGGAAATGTGGGAGAGAGAGGGTTGCCAGGAGATATGCAATGTCATCGGCCCTTACGTGGCAGGTAGTACCTTTTAGAAAACAATTACCCAGCCCTGCCCTGTGGTTTGGTGTTGGTCTGCAAAGCAAAAGGTAGTCTGCTGTGACCTGGCTGGTGTAGTTCAGTGGATTGAGCGTGGGCCTGCGAACCCAAGGATTGCGGTTTGATTCCCAGTCAGGACACATGCCTGGGCTGCAGGCCAGTTCCTGGCAGGGGTGCATGAGAGGCAACCACACATTGATATCTCTCTCCCTCTCTCCTTCCTTTCCCCTCTAAAGATAGATAAATAAAATTTAAAAATAAATAAATAAAAATAAAAAAAATAAACTCTTTAAAAAAAAAAAAAAAGGTAGTCTGTTGATTCTTGGTCAGGGCACACAAGCCTGGGTTGTGGGTTTGGTCTTGGTCAGGCAGCATATGAGAGTCAACCAATCAATGTTTCTCTCCCTCCCCTTTTCCCCCTCTTCCCCTCTTTCTAAAAATAAATAAATAAAATCTTTAAAACAAAGAAAACAATTACCCAAAGATGATAAAATAAATTCAAAACATCATGCTGTATTTTGTGCTACAGGAGTTCAATGAAGAAAAGAAATTATAAAGCTCTAGTGATATTAAACATTAGAGAAGGCCCTTGGAAGGAGAAGGACCTTGGAAGGAGGTGAGTTCTTATCTGAGCATTCCTGGGAGAAGGAAGTCCATTAGACAGACTGGGGAAGTTTTGGACACAAGAACTCGCAACGGTGTAGATGCAAGAGTGGGGGGTCCAGATAGACAACGGGGACTCTGATTAATGGAGACAAGCCTCGATCAACTTTACACCACGAGTGCAAATTTAAGCTGGATTAGCCTGGCCCTGCTAAGTGCCTTGTTCAGGAACCGAAATATTATAGCTGCAGCACGGCTACCAGAGGAAATGAAATGAAAGCCTATAAACCCCCAAGTGCAGGGCCGGAACGCCAATGCAGAGAACCAAGTGGAGTTTTATTTTGGGACTGTGCTGTAAAGGTGACTTAGGCAGACCCGAGGGCCAGGGTTCTGCGTGCATGTGTGCGGGCCCTCAGTGATCATTAACTTTTGAAGGGAAAAAAATGGTACCCGGTTCTGCCAGTAAAAATGATGAAGGTATTTTTTGCAGCTATTTCTGTGTGTCATAAAAACAGCAGGATTTTGCGAATGGGCTGATATTTTTTATCCCAGTCCTCCCTGAAGGGAATTAAAGAGCTGAGACCTGTAGGAATTTATGGGTCTGATGGGATAAGCGCGCAGAGCCAGAAGGGGCCACGCACGTTTCCAGTGACTCATTCGAGTCTCTATCTGAATGCAAAGCCTGGTCTCAGTTTTTGAAATCACCTTTCTGGTAGACTGTTTAAGAGCTAAGGGCTTACAAGAATAAGTCATTGATCTCCCATTTCGAAGGCTAACAAAGAGTTCCATATTACTGAAACCAGACATTCCCGTTAAACCCGCAGGTTTGAACCAGAGGGGAAGAGGGAGGGTGCTTTTGTTTGCTCTGTGATAATGTGGATGCTGCGTGACATTCTTGGAAAGGATAGAAAGAGAAAACATGAAATCCTATGAGAGCGCTTTTCCATGCTGTCTTTGAAAAAAGGGAAATTCCATATTACCTTGGATGGAGTGTGCCAAATAGAATGGTCCAAAGTTCTTCGAAGGGTGGCCTATCTTTTAAAATCAAGAAGCATGATTTGCTGTGTACTTACAGGAAAACATTGTTTTCTGTCAGAACAATTGCAGGTGAAAGATGAGGTGTGTATAGATTAGACAGTCCCATCGCGATGTTGATGAAACCAAGCTAAATAAATATTTTATAGCTCTTTTAACAAAAGATTTTGATTAAAGGAATTACGGTAGCAGTAACCTGCCACTGATGAAGGTGAAATTCCCTGATAACACAGAGCAACCGACTTTTAAAATCAACGTACCAGCCTTCTCCATCTCAGTGTGTATTGTCCCCCCCACCACCACCACATGGATTACCTGAGGAAGCTCTAAGCTTAAATAAGACTCCTGCAATTTCTTAAAAGAGTTTCCAAGTTTTCTGGTTAAGCCTTCAGGGACAGCAGTTTATTGTTTTGACAATCTTCAAAAATAAGAAAACATCAACACATAAAAATAGATTTTCATTTTTGAGAAATTTCCAAAGGCCATCAAAAGCAAGTCTAGAGATTGAGAGGTGATTAAGCTGAGTAATACTGTTTCTACTTAAAAATAAATTATAAGTTGACTATAAAGAGCACCTTTGACACTAGATCTGGAGACAATTTTGAAGAGGAATTACAAAAATAATTTGTTGAAATAAGTATAATAACTCCCAAGTACTTGGGAGAGAAAAGATCACTTTTAGCATATTATATACATGATAACTTACACATTCTAATATTTGTACACCCATTTTAAAATGGCAATATGAATTAAAATTTAAATGTGCATGCCCTTTGGCCTAACAATTCCACTTCAAAGACATCCTGAAGACAACTGGAAAAGTGAAAAAAATACCCGTGTAGAACTATTCATTATAAAATTGGTGAAAAATTAAAAACATACTGATTGTCATCAGAAATTAGTTCAGTAAAATACACTACAGCCACAATAGAAAGCATGAGGCCGTTTAACAGATGATGCGGAACAGCGAGACCACATTTTATGTCACATGTTAACTACAACAAACGCTGCGTTGAGAAGGATTCTGAGACTGAGTGACGTCTCTCAGAAGAAAGCTGATATCTATCCATTAGTGATGCCTGAAATAAGAGCAGATTAAAGGAAGTGGAGGTACAATGCCCAGGTCCTTCCCCCAACGTAGCTAGCAGCCAGGGTGAAGACAGGTTGTTAGAAGAAATTTGCCAGGGAGAACTAGGTACAGAAGTGCTAGAAAAGCTGAAAGATGAGACAGAGAAAGTGGGACAAGTCAGATTTACAACCACGGGAAGCCACTGCCACCCATAGGGCTAAAGGGCAATTGGAGAGGGGCTGTCCAGGCAGGCAGTCATCCAAGGAGCTGCAGGGGTAAGGCCACCAGATGCAAATCGGAATCACAGAAGTGATGGAGCCCCTGCCGAGGATCAGAGCCAGCTTCTTGGCATGTAATCTGTGCAGTCACACGGAATGCCACACTCAGAGGGACCCCAGGGCGCAGTGGTGTGAATGCTCCGCTGGCAGCTTGAAATTTGTTATAAGTTTTGAACAAGAGGCCTGCATTTCCATTTTGCACTGGAACCCAGACATTGTGCTGCCCATTCTGCCAGAGACCCCACCCAACGTAGAGAGAGGCGGAGATAAACATCCAGGCTGTCCCATCCTCCCAGCCTGCTGCGTTAGCCCCCTGCCTCCCAGTGATCTAACTTCAATGGAAGCTCTTCAGAATCGGAGTGTATTTTGCAGAGACTGGTCCGGAGGAGCAGGGCTCAGCAGGAGAATGGTGGGGAGGAGACCTGAGAGCTGATAGGGAAATTGCTGGCACGTCCAGCGTCAGTAAATACGTATTATCACAGACACACATTCAAATACACTAAGGCCTTCAAAAGGCATAGGACATGAAACTGGTGTTTCATGTAAACATGATCCTGTTTAGATGTGTGTATATTTACATTCATTTTGAATAGTCGGGCAGTACATACATCAAGGTGTTTAAAAGTCAGGAGGGACATAAGTCAAGGTGTCGAAATTAGTGGTAGGCAAGTATAATTATGGCCATTTTCTATACCTTTCATTTAACTGTATTTTCTAACACTTCATATAAGTGTGAATTTATATATCTTTATACATAATTTATGTATAGCTACATATGTATTTATATGTCCTATATATAATATGATATTAAATAAAGTAGCTTTATTTTCTTAAATGTACAAAGAGGATCTGGTTGCAGAATATGTTGGGGAGATAGAGTAGAATGAGGACTGGGGAGCAGACCTTGAAGTGGGTGACCAGGAGGCCACTGGGACAACTTTAATAAACCAATGAAGGCTGAAGTTTGATTCGATGAGAAAATATGCACAGCAAATGGAGGTAACTTTTTTTCAAACGCAGGGGGATGAAGCAATGGGCTGGCATTTTCAAGGAGCACTGTGCAGGTCTAAAGGAGAGGGGCACAGCGTTTCACCTGACCACCAGGGCTGATGTCACCTAACCCTCAGGCCCAGAGTCGCTTGTGGGGTGAGCCCAGGGAGTTGGGCCATTTCTCTACTGGAGGAGCAGTTCCTGATATTTTTATTCTCTTCAGCAAGCCCTGCTAGGGATGGCGGCGGTTCAGGAAAACCAGAGCCTCACGTGCAAATGCACTGTGGGCTGCGGTCTCAACCAGCATTTCACCTCCAGCATCCTGCCCCCTGTACCTACCTTAGGTTACAATTCAGGTTTTTTTGTTTTGTTTTTTTAATTAAATTTAGGGCACCTGCAAATATTCTGATTTCCTGTTGGCTGGTGCATACCTGGTAGGAAAATAGAGAACTTCAATTTTAAGAATGTCTAATTAGTACCATACAAAGTAGATCATTTACATACAATTATTTTTTAAAGGAAAGCTACAAATGCTTTCCTGCTGAATCAATGACCATTTTAAAAGTTAATTTAGGCTTAAAGTGACTCATTTAAGAAATTATTTCTCAAGATACTGAGCTTGATGTCTGCTACTCTCAGTTTGTTTACAAGTGGTTGAACTTTTATACAGATATTTGCGTATGCCATATTTTTGTATTCTTTTTAAAACTCATTTGAGGAACAATCATCTTTTCTTTTTCTGTCATTTCTTAAAAAAAAAATGCCCTAAGAAATGTGGCCTTGATAAGAAGCAAAAGATGATCTAAGCTAAACATTGTTAGAGCAATCTTGAATGAGTGACTTCTGTTTAATGTTCTTCTCTCTTAGCAAAGAAGCTGGGAATGGAGGGAGAAAAAGTCTTCAAACTTCTCTGTGCATAAATCTAGCCAAGGGAAAATTCTGCAACTCAGCAAGAAAATTCTCTGGAGTCCAGATCAAATAGTGTAGTGCTGTGGCAGTTAATTTTACAATGCCAATTCCAGAAGTACAATCCTAATCTATAGTTACCATTCTTCTCATTCAGAATCATTAACCCTGGTCTCCTCCTTTATGTTAATGCACATTTAAGTCCCACCGGATATAACCCAGCTTCTTCCTTAATCACTGTGCATCCCATACAAACCTGCCTCCCTCTCAGAAGAGCTCCGTGTACGCACCCTTATCACCTGCTCACAGCGTGCTCAGCTGCAGGAGACAGTGTGACAAAGGACCATAAACGTGGCACTGTCCTTGACAGATATCGGTAAAATTTTATATGATCATCCTGATTGAGAGGAAGAAAAGGAAGGTGTCTGAAAAGGTGTCAGATTATTTTCTTTTGTCAGAGAGGTTAAGTGGATAATTAATTTGCATCTCTGCCTTTCCACAGCCATTTCACACCTGTCTGATAGAATAAATTACAAACCATGAAAAATGAACAGTGTTTTATTTGGACTTTGCTGAATGAAATCTTTGAAAATGTCTATCTTTTAAAATGATTTCAAAGTAATAAACATCAAATTCTTGTTCCCACCGTTGTCAACACAAACTTTAGGCTGATCCCTGAAGCAGTGAGTACCTATGTTATTGGTGAGAATTAGGCTCTTGCATGGGATTTCAAGGAAAGCATTCTAAGGACGCATGCATGGGAGATTATGGTGCAGCAAGGTTTATTCAGCTAGAAATAGAAGCTGCCTGGGTTTCCAATGTCCAATCCCCCTCAGTCCTGCCATGGAAAAATCCCAACCATGTCCTCAGCAAGGCCAAGACAAAAGCCAATGTCCAAAGTTTCTGCTTCATGTTAAAGCTTAGTCCTTTTGGAAACTACACAGCCTTCTGGGAGCCCCAGTAGCTGCTACACCCACAAGGTTGTGTGTTTCTGGGCAGGAGAGTGCACAGACCCATAGGGCAAGTGAGTTACTAGGTAGGGGAGATAGAAAAAGAGAGCTTTGATGTTTCCCTGGGATTATTTTAGCTTGGATTTGGGATGAACCAATCGACTTCCCAAGTTCTTGCAGGCTTTGGATGAATCCACACAGTAGATAGACTGAGAGCCTCTTTGGTCAATGCCTCCCCCTTTGCCCCCAACAATCTGGTTCTGGAGGAGAGAAGGGAGGGGTGTTAATCCCCTTAGCAGAGCAAAGCTATAATCCCCTGGGGTGTGAGGCTGCAGCTTCCTGGTGAAGCACACTGGCTCATGCTCCCCATTTTAGTAAGCTCAAGGTCTAATTCCCTTTCCCTTTTTAATTAATGGTTAGCTAACTATTGACAGTAACACCTCCTCAAGGTGCCAGGCACTTTGAGGGGCTCAAGATAAACAACCTCTCAAGAGACTCACCTGACAGTAACATAAGGCAGAGGTGTGGGCTTGAGCAATCACCACAGAAGAAGCTAGTTGATGAGGGAAAAAACTATTATTAACAGCATGTCCAGAGAAGACTTTGTACGAAGGTCTTTGAGTCTTGAGCTAGTCTTTAAACTTTGGATTTAACATCAACAGATAGAAGGTAAAAGAAGAGACTGGTCATAGGACGAGTAAAGGGAAATAATGGGAAGATAGAAGAGAAAAGAGGCTGCAGCTAAGCTGTATAAGACTTGAAATGACTCTTCTTCAGGCAGAAAAGTCTGGACTTTTCTTCAGGCAGAAAAGTCCAGAACATTCTTACACATAGAGACTTGGTATGAGGATAACTGAGACGGAGAAAGAAAACTCCAGGAGCCGTGGGAGGGATGGATTTCAGGAGAGGTTACTTGCAGTCAGAGAAACCAGTGAGGGCTCCAGTTGCAGGAAAGAGAAAGGGAGGGCCTGGATTATGGCCGCAGGAATAGAAATGGAGAAGCAGGGATCCAGAGGAAATCAGAGGGAAGTAGGTTCATCAGAGCATGGTGGCCAATTGAGGTAGCACAGGAAAAAGTGAAGATCATGCTAAGATTTTGATGGTGGTTTTGTTATGGTGTCATTAATGGAATTGGAAAAGCTAAGAACAGGAGGGATTTTTCAAGAGGAGACAATGTGCTGAGTTTTAGAAGATGAAGGTGGAAAATTAATGAACATACAAGTTACCGGGGAATTGGTAATGGGTCGTTGGAGCTATGGAAAAGGATGAATAGGGCTGTAGACTTTAGAATCATTGGTATAAGGCTATTAGTTAAAATATAAAAATGAGTGAAATCTCCAAGATATCCTAACATAAAATAACATGGAACACTCACCTCTAGAGAATGTGAGAAAAATGAAGAGCATGAAAAAAATCCACCAGAAAGGGGGTGGGGGGGGAGGGTAGGAAAATGCAGTAACCCAGAAGCTAAAGAAAGATTTTTTTTTTTTGACAGTGTATAAGGGCTTGAGGTACAAGTGGGAGGTGAGAAAGCAGAAGCAATCCATATAAAAATTTGCTTTTCAGAAGTTTAGCCAGGAAAGAAAGAAGAAAGATGGTCATACCTGGAAGGAAAGTCAGGTTTAAAGGAAGGTATTTTTGAAACAGGAGAAGAAGAATTCCATAAAGATGTCACTAAAGGTGCAAGAGAGAAAAGCAAGGAGCTAGGATATACTCTGGAATGTTCTTGCACGAGGCAAGGTCAGGCATTATCATGGGGGTCATGAAACTCAGTAGTTCAGCTTGCAAGAGAGTCCATGGAGCACAGTAAATAAAGAACTTAGGCTAAATTCCTGCAGCAGAGAAGCAAGGGAGAGCAGGGACCTTGCAAACTCTGAAACATTTGCCGGAGGACTAACAGGAAGATTTTAGATCCTGACGCCAAAAGGATGGAAAGGGGTAAAACCAAGGCTACACATGAAGGGCCCTGCTTGGAAAAGGATGAAAATAAAGGGAGCCGTTGGGGAAGGAGCCCGTCAGCTACAGTGTGTTAGAAAGTGGAGCCTGTCAGAGTTACAAAAGGCTTGCAGTGGCCCTAGGGGGGAAGTGTGATAGGAAGTCAGATGAATAACAGGGCTTCTGAGCAGCGCTGAGGGTGCAGCTGAGCTTAGAGAGCATTGATTTGTGGTGTGTCCATTTATATATAAAAATTATACCATGTACATGAGTATTGGCTATCCAGCCAAGAGCTAATGCACACATATAATATTTTATCTCCAGTAATGCTACTTAAATTTTTTTTAGCAAACTCCAACAGTCAAACGGAACTTTAACTTGACCTCCCTCCTGATGCTGTGCTTTTACTGAACGCTGCCTCATTGCCTTTTACTCACTCAGCATTTTTTGTTAGTTTTTAAAAACCAAAAGAATTGATTTGTTTTTGTCGGCGGTTCTGAAATCTCCCCCGCTCGTTAAGTTGTGTTTAGGAGCAAAGGAAGGAAAAAAAAAAAAGAGAGATTCCATCTTAAACAGGCTTATGTTTCTGGCAAGAAAAATAACCTTTTAGATAGACATCCTTGGGCGGACAGTGGCCACTGCTGTCATTGCCAGCGGGGCACGTGGAACCGGGGGGAACGTGTTGGCTGTAGGCATGAGAAACCACCTTCATCTGTCCTGGTTCTGTGACACTTGTCAGACGCCTACCTACCTCTGAGCCCTCTGCCCTCCTGTTGAATTTGGCCCAAATCGTATTGAAGAGTAGCAAGCACAGAGAGACAGAGGAGCAGATGGCAATTTGAAAAGCAATTTTCCCTGGGGGGAAATAAAGGTTACGAAGAATGGATTCTGTTCGCACCTAAGTTAATTGAATAGGTAGCTCATGACCTACTGTACCTAAGACAAATGAGTTGGGGGCAGGGTTTGTTATTTGGGAGAAGGAGGACTTTTCATGAATACTTTCCATTTCTATAACTCCCTGCGTAGATGACTTACAGGTATTTACCAGTGAGCCTTCACTGCGTCCCCGAAGTGACAAGCTTTCCTTTGTACTGATGGCCCATTAGGGAAGGGTCATGGGTCCCAGGCCCAAGAAGTCTGTCTCTAGACTGCTGATATGAAGCACTGGAGCTCTAGCTGAAGAGTTCATGGGAGACGACGCTAAAACCATTGATTATCAGTTCTGCATTTTCAATCTTCATAATGCCAGCAACCACAGCGTATTGCCAGCATATTGCTGGGCTTCAGCTTCAACCTCGCTGCACATTTCTCACTTAACAGATCTTCCTGGCATCCGTTAGTGGGAGCAGATATTATTCTGGTTCTCATGTGGGTTCATGAAATAATGCAAGCATTAAATCACAAAGCCTAAAGGTGGCAGGCAAGGATAGAACTACCTCAGACGTCACTGGGGCCAGAATTCAAAGCAGACAAAGCAATAATCCTTTCCTCGCTTTTCTTCATTCCACCCCCCGGGCGTTGCATTTTCTTAGCTCTGCCTTGTGGATCTCAATTTCTGAACAATAATTATTATCATTACACTTTTTACTGTTTTCTTCACTGTAAAAAGAAGCAGTACCCACCCAGCACAGTCCTTAGAGGTGATGTTTCATTTAATTCTCAAATACCCAATAAATGTACAGGGTGGGGCAAAAGTAAGTTTGTAGTTGTTTGCATGGGAAAAATACAATAATTAATAAATAATAATATAAGAATAAACTCTGTGTTTCATCTACTTACCACTGTAAACCTGCTTTTGCCCCACCCTGTATGTAACAGTCTACAAATGCACATCAAAGTAGTACAGTTGCATACCTGTTCATCTATGCAAAAACTAGGGCAGTGACATCATTAACTTCCTGCCCCTCCCCCTGCTAAGTGGCTGTTTAAAACAATGATATAATTTGGGTTTTCAGGCAAGAGCTATTGAGGAATGCCTTAGAAAGTGATAAACAAAGCGTGTGTGTTATTCTTCTAAGCCCATTCTGTTCTTTTGGACGCCTCCTCATTTCCCTCTTGCCTTATTCTGTTATGATGCCAATCAGTATTGCAAATGGAGCAGCAAATCCCAGACCTTCTCCACTGTCTATGCAGGTCCCTTGCTACTTGCTGGCAATAAGAGGAACAAGGGTGTCATCTCTTTTAAGTGACCAGTGGTCAGGCAAGCGTTCAGCCTCTTATCACAGGTTCCCACATCCACAACTAAAGGACAATAGGAACCATGTCAAGTTGCTGTTTGAGCATCCTCTGAAATAAGTATTCAGTAAACTGCATATTTCTATGCAAACATTAGGTGCTCTTTGTTATCACAATTATCTTTCCAGTGTTAACACTGTCTTCTCTCGGTGATTTTTCTTAAAACACACACTTTATTATGAGCAGTATGTGTCATTTCAGTGTCCCAAAATAATGTAGGAGGCACTCAGCAACTCATGGTTTATATCACCCTGTTAAGAGATTATGGAAGCAGCAAGGTATAACGCAAAGCAAACTGGATTAAGAAATGGAAGACAGGGACGGTGATCTGGCTCTGCCCCTCCTAACCCAGCTTCGGTTTTCTCATCTATCCAATAGAAAAGATCATAGTCTTTTGTTCTCAGGGGGTCAACTGAGATTTTTTTCAATGCAAGTGTTTTACAAACTTGGACACTACATAAATGCATATTATTGCTATCAGTCATCTTAGAAAGCTGTAATCTACGATTTCTGGTTAAAAAATGCATTAACAGTCTGCTTATGATCATTCTCATTGAGAACTGACTGAAAGAAGCAACATATTTTTCATTAACACACTCATTTATTTTTTCTTTACTTTTGTAGTAACAAGTGGAAGTTAGAGGATAAATCCTCTGTGAGCCTGTTGCCCCACCAGAATGCTTCATAGGGTGAAGATATTTGAAAACGATAAGATTTGAAGGTCCATTTCCCGCTCCTGCCTGAAAGAAAACAGACCTGATTCTTCCTAAAGAACACAGGGGGAGGGTATCAGTGAAACATTCTCTTACATGTTAACCTAGACATCACATCAAATGCTACCACACCTAGAACACACCCACACATGCTTGATTAAAAACAAACACAGAAAAGATATAAAACCCCCAAATCTACAGCTGGGAGAAAGTGCATTCTCTGTTAAGGGACATGTTGGCAGCTTTGTCATGGCAGAGTTGGGACCAAAACTCTCATCTCACTAGGAACTCTGCCTAGCGAGGTTCTCTTCACAGCTCGTAGCTCCTGAGCCAGTGCTTATCACAGTGCTTTGTTCCTCGAAAAATGGTGGAAACCGTATGATACAAAACTCTCTGCTGGTAATGAAAGTCATTCATTTTAGCCATGAAGTAGGCTATTTTTTTTATTGTTGTTATTTTCCTGTAGAACCATACAGAACAGAAGCAAATTTCATTTAAGATGATTTTTCTCTTTTAATATCAAGACTCCCTCATCAAAAGTAAATGCTGGGAAGGGGTTGGAAACCAAACTTATTTATACCATAGACACTTATCCAAGGAAATGGGTTGCAGGGAAATTAGCATGCCTTAAATGATGCTATTCCTGAAATGTCAATCAGTCATTACAGTATTTGCTTCTCTCATGGTATTCTCAAAATGGATTATTGTCCCTGAATTTTTAATAACAATTTAGTGGTTCAAAATACTGACAGTGATGTATGACGACAGCTTAAAAAAGTGCTCTGGCTTTCTAGATTGCATAAACAGAACACAATTGTATCTCTCGAGCCAGTGTCAGAATCATTCTCAGCAAAGATAATGTTGAAGCCATCTGCCAAGAGAAGGTCAAAATCATATATAGAAAATAAATCATGACAAACATGAAATTGGCTAAAGGTTAAGGATTTAAAGGACAAACATATTTGAGAGCCCAAATCACCCTTTGCAGAGTAATAATTTAAACAACCCCACCTCTGGACTCCTAAATAGCTGACTTAGTTGCTACATATATTGTCAGAAATATCGTCAATATTGAAAGGAGCAACAAATGAAAAATGTAACTGGTGGGCATGGTAGAACCTTTTAGCTCCGTTATAGCTTTGTTGGATAACTTGGTCCTAGCTTTGCGAGTGGTGGGCAGGTCAAGAAGAGACGGCAGGTAAGTGGTGGCTCCAGACCGTTGAGTCCTGAAGGCAGTGCAGGAACCTCAAAGCTCCATGAGTTCTTCACAGCCTTATCCTCCCAGGATTCATTTGAGGGTCTCAGCAGCCTGCAGTGGCTGGCCCTTCTTGCAAAGCCAGCACCTGAGGAAGCAAGCTTCATTTGCATGTTCAGAGACCAAAGGAGACCTCAGGAATCCTTTTCACAGAGAAATTAAGCATTGCATGGACACTGTGGAACTTTGCTACTGTGTGGCAAATCAAGAAAAAATCTAAAATCGAAGCATTCTTCCCATTGCTTTCTACAGATTTTTCTGACTAAATTAGTATTTATAAAACCAATATTTCCCAGAAGAAAGCTCTATAAAAACTTTTCAAAAAATTAATACAAGAATGGAGTAAAAAAATCTCTATGCACCCCAGTCCTTGACCTGTAACTCTTGTATGATAATCAATGTTTAGATTCAACTTCACCATTAAAGCGGAAGCTTGTTGAAGACAGGGCAGTTGCTCTTCTTCTGCACACCACGCCCAGAACACTTCATTGCACCGATCATGAGATGCGTTCAATATAATATATTTGCTAATCTGTTCGATTGTAAGCTACATGAAGGTAGAAACTTATTCTTCATTAGAACTTATTCTTTATTAGAATCTATTGCCAATGCAGAGCCAAGCACAGTGTAGGCGCTGTATAAATATTTGTTGAATAAATAAATGAGCGAATGCCAAGTTGATTCCCCAGCTACCTTTCTCCAGTCTAGCCCAAATAATTGCTCTTTACTAAATTCAGTAGTCTTGCTAAATTTAACGTATTTTTATGAAATCCTTTCTCATAGGGCTGCTCCACCACATACAGTTTCTCCATCACAGGTGAGGAAAAACTCTCAGTCCTGAGTGGGGCTAAATTTTCTCCATTTCTTAATTTTACAATACTAATCCAAGCTAATGCTTGCTTATTTTAAGTAAATAAAACACAGAGGTGTTTTATTTATAAAACACAGGGAAGGTGCTCTCTTCATCCACACCCCATCCTATTCTTTGGAGCTATTTTTATATGCCCAGCTGAGCAGACAAAATAAGATTATAGCTGGGCATAATTCACCTCCAACTCGTCTGTAATAAAAGATGCAGTTATTGGGGGAAGAGTATTAAATTCTCCTTTATTTAAAGTCCCACCCAGAAAGCAGGCAGTAAATGCCTTATTAGACTATCAAATGTTCATGCTCCTCAATCTCTAACCTAAGTATTTTACCAGTTTTAAGATAAAGCACATGCAACAACCCAATGGTCTAGGTTAGTTACCCATAGTACCACAGCCTCTCAGAGGACCCACGGGGCCCAAAATGTTAGAAGAGTGGCTGGAGGACCGCTCCCTCCTGGATTCCTTGCATTTTGCGTAGTGAGATTGCCTCATCAAAGTTTACAGCTATGGAAGATCCACACGCATGACTGGCATGGTCTTCTTAGCAGCCTGTTCCAACTGAGGCCCCAAAGAAGAGTTCCTCCTAACTCATGGTATTATCGCCCAGAGCCCAAAGCCCTCCAGTGAACCTTGGGAACTATGAGTATTTGTAGGGAAAAGAAAGAACAGCATCCACTTTTGCTCTTATCCTTGAGCATCTCAAGGGTCATAGTCCAGTCTAGCAACATTATCTGAGCAAAGAGCAAGTTCTCGGTGTCTTCTCCAAGCAGGGTTCACAAAGGAATTCGTAAAGAGGCCATTTTTTCATTTGAGCCTTTTTAATTCTACAAGTGGTTCCTGATGGTGGCTTACCTGGGTCCTGCTACTCGTTGCAAAACAGCATGTCTCTGCTTCTTACTGCTTACGTTTATTGGGCTGAGCATACAGATTAAGAAAAGGTGCTGAGAAACAATAATTCCTCTAAATCCTCTTGATTTTTCCACATTTTGATTACGAATTTGAACTCAGCACTCGCTGTTGCTTTTTAAGTTGTGTGTATGTGTGACAATCACTTCTAGTTAACCAAGGCCGTGACCTTTATATGTTTGCATAATGCTGATCACACTATTAACTGGGCGCCCATAATCAATCAAATTTTGAAACACATAAATTCTCTTCCAGTCAGCGATATTTTCTTCTGAGATTTCAGCCTGTGACAGACCCAGCGTCTGCAGATGATAAACTGTATGTGAGTCTGTCTCTGGAATATCACTATTTCAGGATTGGCTAACGGTACTTGCCAAGTTAGATGGGGTAGGGTAGAGAATGGAAGCAAGTTGTACATTATCCTAATAGATTAAGAAAATATAATCCCATTTGGATCATTTCCTGGGCCTCCATCCAAACCATGAGATAGCTTTGCTAATCATTAAAATGTACAGGGAGAGGGTGGGTTTCTTTTTTCATAACTATATTGCATTTCTAAAGGGCACTGCATTCATTTCTTTATGAGTATAATCTAATCAGAAAAATAATTGATTCATAAGATGATTGCTCTATAAACAAACTTGCCATTGTTTTAGACTGGAATAGCAACCCTCATTCAATTTCAGATTTCTGGTTTATACATGTACACTAATGAATAATTATCTTCAGGAAATATCTTTAAATATTTTCAATTGCTTCTTTACTGCTTCAGCAAGTTTCAGTCACCCTGCAGTTAGGGTCAGACTCAAAGACAAGAGGCACTGAGAACAGTAGCTAAGGTTCAGAAAAACCAGAAATGCAACTTCAAATCAAATGAACACTTTATACATGCTGTTGGTCAGCAGAAGATAAACTGATTATGCATTAACATAACATTAATTTATCATGTATGCCCATTAAACAATAATAACAATATGGGGGTGATTCCCCAGGATACCCTTTGGGTTAATACATTACTTTCACTTTTCATTTATGTACCAACCAGTGCTGGGGTCAATGACAAATGGATTTATTGATTATGTTATCAATGTAATATAGAGATTGTTATAATTACAATTTGTAATCAGAAATCTATAATCAGAAATCTATGCCCAAAATAATTCTTAATAAATAAATTTTGGTTGTTGTTTAAGTTTCTAGTTACCTATCCTCTTCATCCTGTACATTCTGTATAAGGGATAGTTATATTCAGTGAAGATCAATCTCTACCTGCTAACTTTCCTAAACTATTCCAACCCCTGGGCTAACCATCCAATTATGTTGTTTAAATGTATTTGTGAATTCATTATTCCAAATAAATCATTATTATTTTAAAAGGTTTAGAAGGAACTATTTTATATCACTGTTTCAAAATAAGCTTTCTCCTGTAAATGTATTTTTACAGGAGAAAAAAGCAAATCCTGAATTAGTTTGATTGTCAACACTGATGGGGATGTATTAGATATCAGGAACCATGTTCTCTAAACTGTTTTACTTCATCTTCAAAAGAACCCATGAACTAAATAATATTATCCCTATTTTATGCATGACAAAAAAAGGAGGCCCTCGACATTAAGAAAACATGTGCAAAGTCATGCAGCTTATGTGGCATTTGGGGCCATCAGATGCCCCAAGTACCTGGGAGGCTGTGCCATGAAAGTTCGGTCTCCAGAGTGGTACTTTGGTGAAAATGCTGATCGTGAGGTGGACCCCAAAGCCTCTTCCATCATGTGGATCAGGTTGATTGTAAAGCTGCTTTTCTCATTTTTGCCTATTGGCCATGAAACTGGCCTGTAAACTTCTTGAGAATATGGACTTAGACTTCTTTGTCTACTCCAAAATATTCCCCATAGGCACTCAATGATTGTGTGTGTGTGTGTGTGTGTGTGTGTGTGTGTGTGTGTATTAGATACCTGCTTAACAGAATTGACAGAAATTCCACTTAGATTATGCACACTAAAAAATGAGCTGAAAAATGCAAGGGTAGTTCTGACGGCAAGCACAGAAGGATTGAGAACCTCAAATGATAAAATCCCTCTCACCATTTCGAAGGCAGGGACTTTCCATGCTGTGGGCCCAATGGCCACCAGCAGCGCAAGACTCGTATTCCTTCAGCACAATAGCTCTGGCAATGGATGGCATCCTCCCTGATAACTCCAGCCAAGAGATCCCAGGCAAGATTGGGGCTTCCCTAGCTTGAGCCAGGTACCTATCACTCTGCCCAGGAAGAAGTCTTTCAATTAGTTCCACCTCTGAAGTGAGGGATGTTGGCTCTGAGATTCCCCTAAGAACATAGCAATCAGTTGCCACGAATGAGAACGAATTCCCAAAAGGATGGGATATGAAAAATAAGAAAATGTTTAAAGCAGACATTTACTACTGCCTTGCATTGAGTTTCAAAACTGAAAGTAAGCTGGGTGAAGGTTTATTTCAACATTCTAACAAGACACTGAATATGTCTTATCCAATATACAAGTAAAATACCTGAGGTCGAGAGAGGAGAAGTAGCTTTCCCATGGCCACACAACTTGATAGGAAGCATGCATTTTTTTATGCTGAACCGCATCTGATTTTATTGGATCGGAAAAGGGGAAATGTCAGAGAAAATGCTCGACGCTGCAGGGCAGCCACAGCTTTCCTGGACGTCCACAGTACTCGGCCCTTCATGCAGTCTCTGTTTTGTATGGCCAAGAAATCAGAGAAGACCCAAGGGAACCAAACTGCTAGATAAAAAAGAGTGCTGAGGTACCCTCCAAAGACCAGTAACAGGTGGTGAGGATGTAGAGAAATTGAAACTTTCGTATATTGCTGATGGGAATGGAAAATATTGCAACTGCTTGTGCACCATTTTATAGTAGCCAAAAAGTGGGGAAAAGCAAATGTACATCGACCAACCAATGGGTAAACAAATGCGATGTATCAATACAAGGGAATACCATTTGGCTATTAAAAGGAATGAAGTGCTAACACATGCTACAACGTGAACAAACTTTGAAAATACTGTACTATGTGAAAGACACCACACACAAAAGAACACCTATTGTATCATTCCATGTTAAATGTCCAGAATAGAAAAATTCATCAACACATAAAATAGTTTAGTAGTTGACAGAAGATTGAACAAGGGAAGTATTGGGGGGTACGTGATTCCCTTTTCGAGTGATAGAAATGTTCTAGAATTAAATCAGGGTAATGGTTGTACAACCCTGTGAATATAGTAAAATCCACTGAACTCCACAATATATACATACATACATGCATATGTATATGCATTTCCATTTCAAGTATATTATGAAGGGCCTCCCATGCACTGTGTCTTGTGTTACCTGCTGGAGATAAAGAGACAAGCAAAACAGTAATGGCTGCCCATGAGGGAAAGTAGGTTTAATTAAGCACTAAGAAGAATGCAAAGAGTAACAGCAACAAAGAACAAAGTGGTTGCATTGGTTAACAGGTATATACAAGAACGTCCTTTAGACACAGACCTACGATCTGAATCAGGCATCGTGTTCTCTCTGTTGTTTATCTAATCACCAAGAGAAAAACCCCGGAGAAGGGTGTGTTAATGGGTGGGTTGCAGCTGCCGGGAACTGCAGCTCAGTGCTCCAGGACCCACTGAGGTATCGCCCATGTCGACTGCTGAATCCTCCCACTGAAGAACAGTGGTGCGCACCCTCATGGACTCCATTGCTGAAATGAAATAGGGGCAGCTCCTGTCCCGCTGGAAAGAGCCTCCAGCAGACAATGGTCACTGTGCACAAAAGCTGTCCACCATGGCTACAAATGGACTTAGAAATGGCCAAGGGGATATAAGACAGGCATTCACAATGACTTAGAGAGAACATCCATCAGAAATCTGTGTATAGTATCTCCTACCTATTAGTACAGCCAATAGAAACCCTGCTCTTTGCACTGGGAGCTTCCATGCAGGTGAAGGCAGCCTGCCAGAATGGCAGACCCATTATCAGGAGATTTAGATGGTCCAGATATTTGCGTCATAACTCAATTCTGTACAGTGATTCTAAACAAGCATTGGTATTAAGATTCTAGATAAGATTCCATCCTACAAGTAGGAGGTAATTTTCCCTTCTATCCGCACTATCAGGCTTTCATGAAGATGAGTATGTACCATCCCCAAATCTTCTCAACACAGTAAACCTTCCACTTCTGAGATTCTTTTGCACACTTCTGGCATATCTTTTACAGACTCACTTCACTTATCATAATCAAGTCATGGGCATATTTACTTAAAAGCTCAATGAATAAAAGAAATAGATGCATTTGACCTTTGAAAATGGAAAGTGAGCAAGGGAAAGCCTGAGGCACCCTAGATTCTGGCTGGGAGTGAAGTAAGGAGGAAGAGTCAGTTAGAAGGTGCGGGCTGATAAAAGAGGGGGTAAAAACATGATGTCAGAGTAGATGTATTTATTGTGATTTTATTAAGTTCTCACTATTTTGATGTTACATGAACATGGAATGAGACACTCTGGGTTCTAAAGGCCACAGGAGTAAAAATTACTTGTTTCTTACTCATCATTTGCCCATAGAAACCCAAGAAATAGTATAAACTAGTGAGTGTTGTATTGTTGGACCAAGCATTAGACCAGGAATGGGGGACATGAAGAGCACTAGGCAGTAATCAACAAGCAGTAACCCCTGAATCCCTGCAGAAGGCCTAATGTAAGTTGTCATATAATAGGATTCAACTGGTATCTCTTGAGCACTTACTATTTACCCGATATTGCTTCTAGCTAAGGACAATCCTAAAGAAGCTCAATCAAATCATAGTTTCAGGTCTTAAAAAGCTCATTATGTAATTAAAGACAGAAAATAAATGTGAGTAAAATGGAATAGAAGGCAGGCTCGTTAATTATAAGTCCAAGCTTCCAAGCTTGGTTTTCAGCTTTGAAGTTTTGGAAACTGATCTGAGCAGCATCAAGAGTGGATTCATTTCTCAGATGTCCCAAGATTAACTATGCCAGCTTTAGTGTCTATAATTATTTCCTCATTTATTGCTAATGAGCTGCTCCTCTGATATTCATGCTCTTTCCTTAGGTATTAAATGCTTAGGTATTGAATTAGGTATTAACCATCCCACCATCATCATCACTTTGTATTTTCATAGGTTTTCCTTCAGAAGATCTATAAGCATTTGTTTGTTTTTATTATTATTTTATTGTTGTTCAAGTGTAGTCATCTCCACTTTCCCGCCACCACTTTCCCCTGCCCCACCCACCCCCACCTCCCACCCTCACTCCTCCCCCCACTTTGGCTTTGTCCATGAGTCCTTTATACATGTTCTTTGATGACCCTTCCCCTTTAAAACATTATTTCCTTTAACTTTAGAATGCTCCTTCCAGTCAAGCAGAAGACCAAAAAATGTGATCACATAAATCTGAGAGGAGAAGGCAGTTGATCGCCTTACCAGGGTAGGCCTTTCCTTGTGTTGAGTCCTGGCACAAAAGAACCATGTTTTTGGAGATGAAAAATGTTCAAAATGAAAATATAAAAGCAGCCAATAAAAATTATAAATGAGGAAACTAATTAACAAGATGGATAAAAGGAAAGTGGTATATGACATGTACACTGTGAATGTGAAACCCATATCATGTCATTTGAAGAGTTGAAAATTATAAGACTGGAACACCTTCCTGGGTCCACTTTGTTCTACACCACACACCTTTAAATAAAAAGCCAAAGAGCTGGAATTTTGTACCTAAAGTGAAAAGGTATTTCTACGGTGCTACTGAGAATCTATCAGCAAATCTTCAAGAATATATATAGATCAGTGATATGTTACTTCACATCTCTTCTTGAGAACTAAGATTAAGGAAGACCTCAGAGTATTTCTATGCAGTCGTGACTTTGCTATTAGGAACAGAAAAGGAGGAAAATATGGCAGTGTGACAAAATATGTGTCACCAGGGTTTTAAGGGTTATTTTTCTAGAAGATTTCTCTTTTCTTAACAAATCTAATGGTTTTGGAAGACACTTGGCGAGGCTGACCCATCACAATGAAGAAATCCAGTGAATACTAAAGGATAAAAATAAATAAATATTTGAATTTGAAGGATGCTTGTGACATTAAGTGATTTTAGGCAGTTGTTCAGGTGTTTCAAAAATAAAAACATCTTTGTAGATAGAAGAAAAATATTATCATCTAAGTCACTACCTTTAACAACCTCACCCTGTGGAGCTCTTCTTGAAATGAAGGCATGATAGTGTGATGAAGTAATGGACAGAAAACAAGAAAACAAGACATCTGAGTCTCAATCTCCAGTCTGTCGTTTCATAATAATGTGACTTCAGGTGGTTTGACCTAAAGGTGTGTGACCTTTAAGTGGGTTTCCTCAGCCATCCAATAGCAATAATGCCATAACACATGTCATACTAAAGCAATCCAAATTCAACTTTAGTTCCTTTTGGATAGTGACTCTAAGTTATTTTTTTTCTTATCATTGGCAAAATTTAATGGCATCTATGCCTTTTGCTCTCACCTTTTGACATAAGTTTGCTGTTACAAAGCTGTATCCATCATGAAAGCTAAGACAGACCCAGCCTGTAAGTTATATACAGGCTGCTCTGGTTCTCTTCTGAGAAAACCAGGCAATCCTACCAAGGGGGTTTCACTGAGTAGATCAGGGACTGGAGCTTAATCCAAGAACAGCCCAATAGAATAGTGCCACATTCCATGGTGACTGAGTGGACCAATCCAGTTGCTCCTTGTTTGAGGAAGCTGGAGACAGGAGGGAGAGACCATCAGTGACAGGTACTTTAAGAGGTCCAGAGAGAGACCAGACCATTGGGTAGCACTGTGCGGACCTAGTTCATGAAGCCAAGCCATGAACCCTAGGATCAGTTATGTCAACCCAGATGGAGAGACATCATTTTAAAATTCACTTTTTTAGTGGGAGCACCTGTTCTAATTTGCACTAAGATTCCTTATGTACCAGCTACGTCTTAGGAGAGATAACAGAATGACTCAGAATTGGAACAGAAAAGTTGGGATGTTCTCAATAATTCCCATTACTTAAGACTTCTCTGACTAGTTTACTTATACCCTTGGGGATATAAAGCAGCATAACCCAGGGGTGTGTATGCAAGCCACAGATTGCTCATGTGTTTAGTAAATATGCATTAATCTCCTCATCTGAGTACACAAATAAATAAAAGAAAGATTCCCTGTTCTCCTAGACCTTACATTCTACCTGAGGAGACAATCAATAAAAAAAAAAAAAAAAAAAACTAGGTTAAAACATGTACTTTTGAAGCTGAGAAGGAGAATAGAGAGAGAGTTTACATAAGTACTGAGGGTAGGGAATTTACCTAGTTTTAGCATAAACATTGTGTGTGGGGGTGGGGGGATTTTAATATGAAAACTAAAGGATGTTTTATACAGTGTTATACAAATTTCTAACGACTTTTCAGGATAAAACGTGAGCCTTCAAAGACTTGGAGAAGAGCAGGCTGAGTTCCAGATCCCTGGGGGAACACATTTACTCTCCATTATAATTAACAGTGATTTGATGTGGATTTTGGAAGACACTGACGGTTACAGGGGTGCCTCCTTGTTTCATTCAACCAAATGAATCTAAGATACACTGTACACCCATGTGATCCACTTATTTTGTCCTTTATTGTTCTTAAGACTGAATTTTTTTAATGAGTGCTCCTGTGTGATTTCTTTTAAGTTACAAAAATTCGATCCTTGCTAAATGCAATCATGGTGCCATGCTGGGTCATCCCGCATCCTGTCCGTGTAAGATGGCTTTCAACTGCCGTCTCACATCCTGTGGGAACTCCAAGTTCTCCTTGGGAATGGGTAGACATTGTCGGGGTTTCCACTGCTCTTTAGTCATCCTGGCTTCAGTTTCTCTCAATTCCCTGTGTGTATTTTGTGTCCATGACTGTGCCTGCACTTCTTTACTGCACTTCCATCCGCTTAGAACAAACGCATACCCCATTCTACTCATGCAAGGTACCTCTTGGAGGCAGAAATCTACTGGAAAAGAAGGAATAATGTTTCAGAGATTTTCAGCAAAATGACTGAGAATTAGATATTACTCTTCTCTGGGTTTTTTTTTACCAGTCCTTTAACAATTGGTGTCAACTTGGGATCCCAATGTTTATCGTTCGACCCAGTAACCCCTGCTCCCCTCTCTCCTCCACTGTACCTCATCTGCTCACTATTGCCCATTCTCCTCATCAATTCCTTTCTTTGAAGTTTAGCTATCTCTCTACCGTCTCTTTCCAATCTGTTCCCAACAGCCTAATCTTCTCTGTTCAAGTAGTTTATCAAGGTGGTTTCCCAAATAAATGTAATTCCTTTCCTCAAGGGAAAGAAGTCACCCATCAGTAAAATGTTCTAGCCACTCTCCTATATAAAGAAACTCTGGAGAACTAGGCTGTTTCAGACAAAGGTGCCATCATCTCAGTGTAACCTGTACAAGAGGAAAAACACCACAAGTCTCACCATCCCCACTACCAACACCTCAATTAGGATGTTTTCATAAAAGACAGTCATACAGTCTCATATCATATTTCTTCATCTAACAAAAGAAAATGGCCTGGCTGGTGTGGCTCAGTGGATTGAATGCTGGTCTGCGAACCAAAGGGTCGCTGGTTCAATTCCAGTCTAGGGCACATGCCTGGGTTTCGGGGCCAGGTTCCCAGTAGGGGGCATGTAAGAGGCAACCATACATTGATATTTCCTTTCCTCTCCCTCTCTTTCTCCTTCCCTTCCGCTCTCTCTAAAAATAAAAAAATAATAAAATATTTTTAAAGGGAATATAGAAAATGGGATGGAAATGCATTTTTTTAATTTGATTTGTCCTCGCTTAATTTCGAAGCTGGATCTAATAAGTGTCCTCAACAGGTAAATAGTGTAATGATGGTCACAATCTTTTAACCAATCCCTGGGGCAAGGAAATTAAAAATAAAGAGTAACCGTGTCTGTTTTGCAAAATGTGTAAAAAGTGTGGCATCATTTGTAGGCAAGAACTGTGGTATAGTAGAAAGATGCCATTTTCATATATATTTAGATTTCACTATCTATGAAAATTAAGTCTATCCTCAGTGCACATGTGTGCACAAGCACCTGCCAGTGGTTATCTGCTTGATATCAGGAAAAATAGAAAACCTATCCACAACTCATGCTGGCAGGAAACTCCTGAAGAGACTAAAATGAAATGTCCGCACCCATATGTACTGTGGGGTGAGACTCAGAGTATCAAAGATCATGAATCTGGTCCTACAGGAGCCTCCAGAACATTTTTTTAGACTTATTAGCTCTAACTTGAGAAAACAGACAGATGAGGAAGGAAATCCTGTGGTGAAACAAGTCATTGGTTAGCAGAAGCATTTTCAAAGGATGGATGAAGCTGAAGGAGGCTTTTCTCCAGAGGAAAACACCTCTGAGCACAGCAGAGAAAGGAATGGGAGGAGCCCTCGTGGGCCCACAGGCTTTGGTTTGGGAGGGGCTCAGCTTCTTTTATCCATTTTTCCCACCTTCACTTTTATCCCTTTCAATTCTCCCCCATTAAACAGCAGATGAGAGAGTCATATAACCCTTTGTATGTACATAGTGTGGTGTGGAGGACAAAGAACAAGATGGTAGACAGAAGTGAAAAAGTTCTGCCTTATATATCCCCTCAGCTGAGTCCAAGAGGGAAGCAGGCCTCCACGGGGGACCCCCAGGATTTCCAGGCTATGAAAGGCAGAGGACAGAGCTGAGCAGTGCACCTTGCAGAACCAGGAGCCGTGAGACAGAGCATGAGGAATGGATAAACAGCTGCCAGATGACTCAGGAGGAGCAAGGGACCAACTGCTCTATTTTCCAGCGTATACCAAGGAAGGTGACCACTGAAGGTGTTGGAAGTTGATGTTTGACTTGCTCCTGGCAGAAAAAATGCAACAGCATTTGGCACTCACAGGTGCATCAGCAAGGTCAACCTGAAGAGAAAGGACATTTCATCCTAGTAAGAAATATTCTTCCTTTAATTCTTACCTGTAGGCATGTCCAATTCAGAGAGAGGAAATGTGCTCTTAAGGAGATATGATCTTAGAGTTTTTGTGAATTCTTGAAGATATTGAAGTTAAGTGCTAACTATGACTTTTTGGTAATATTAATTCCTCACAGTGGTGAAGTGTTTTCCAATTTAAAAAGGACTGACACTTACAAAAAATGCATTGCTTTGAAAAGGTATGGATCTAAATCAAAGTGAAAATGGTGACTCTGTTCACTGAGGAGGTACTTGGGGGTCACTTGTACCGGCTCATGTCACCTGCTGTGCTTCCCCTACTCCACACGCAAGTGAGCATCCAACACGCTCATCCAGATCAGATGCTCTGCCTTTCGGGTCTTCAGACAGAACCTGGTTAACAATGTACTTTTAGACAGAGAGTTCCTGCCTTCAGGAATCAAAGCTCGTTTCTGAGTTGTCTGAAAAGGAAATAACCACAATGCTTTTGTTGAGAGTGACATCACTAAACTATAATTATTTCTAGCACAGAGAGGTGCATGAGGAGGAATTTTGAAAAATAGATACAGTTCAATAGTAATTTATCAAGCAGTCCAAGACTTTGCTAGCATGTTGTGATGGTTAATTTTATGCATCAACTTGGCTGGGCCACAATACTAGATATTTGGTCAAATAGTGTTCTAGATGTTTCTGTGAAGGTATATTTTTGGATGAGATTGACATTTAAATCCATAGGCTTTGAGTAAAGCAGACTATTCCCCATAGTGTAGGTACGTTTCACCCAGTAAGTGTGTGTGTGTGTATGTGTGTGCACACATGCACTATTGGTGCTATTTCTCTGTGGAACTGTAACACAGATATTACTAATATTCTGTACTATCCTTATTTTACTAATAAGATTCAATTCTCATTATTCATTTGGTGGAGAAATAGTCATTTTATAAATTAAAAATGTACTAGTTTATAACTGCAATAGATATTTTACCAATTACCTACTTCCCCTTTCTTATTTACGATACTCTTGACAGAAGATAGGAATCGCCTTCCTTTTCAAGAATCACACAATCAGCAGAGAATCCCTTTGTCAAAACCTGATGTCATATTTGCACTCAAGAAATTTCACGTAGCACACAATGCAATATACAGGTGATATATGCATATCATAGAATTGTACACATGAAACCTACATAATTTTATCAATCAAAAATCTCCCCAATAAATTCAATTAAAAATTTTAAAAAACTTTCTAAAGTCTCTATTTTTTAAAAAGGAAAATTTACATAATTAAGTGGAAGTACAATCAGCACCATCCACCAGCCACAGGGTTAGGGAAGGGATCTGACAGAAAATAAAACAGAGACAAAGCGGGGACCCAGTGACTAGTCTGTGTGGCATGGGGAAGGGATGGTAGGAACAGTGGATTCCGCAGCATCTATGTACATACAATGACAAGAAAACTTCAAGTGGTGCATCCCATCATAGTTACTTCATTGTCCATACATCCCAGAAAGCCTTCAAGTCTCACATTTGCACCGTAAGAATAAAAGAGAAATCTCTTCAGAACGCTCTACCCCCATGAAAACCCAAATGGCTTACTTAGCCCAAAAGCCAGAGCATTTGAAAGAAATACAATCTATCTGTTCACCATAGATCTTTCTACCAATACTCCAGACTGAAGGATTTTGGCATGTAAGAAATTCAGAGAAAGCACTCGTTTTGCTTTGAGTAAGATTCCTTATGAAAAAACTACAGTTTATGGACAAATTAAATTAGATGTTATTTACCTCAAAAGCATTGATTTCTAATAAAAAATATCTTAATATGCAGGCCCAGCCATTTGTAATTCCAATATGTCCATGAGAGTTACAAAGCAAATACAAATGTAGGATACTTTAAAGGATAAAATAAAGCATAACTTATAAAGATCTACTGCTTTCTTTCCTTATTCCAATAGACAGTCCTATGCTGGCCCCACTCGAGAGATGGCCTTTGGTGGGCACCCCTTCAATTCCTAGCTATAGGAGCCCCCTGTCAAATATTAATGTACTAGAAATATAAAAATGATCATCTTATTTTAGCTTGCTAAGTACAAGTCAATCCGATGTGGCTTAAGATGTTTTACCCCCCCAAAAAAATTGTCATGGAAATCCCTTTATATGAGTGATATAAAAATCTCTGACTTCTCCCTTACAGATTTCAGACCCTTAAGCTGCCCCATCAGTACTTTCTCGGAACACAGTTCCATGTCTCTCTGTTCGGAACACTCATCTTGGCTACATTTTATTTTAATGGCACACTGTGTTCCACTTCTGTGGATTTATTTTGCTTCCATTCTGTCTCCCTCAGTGCAAATTTACACTTCCAATGGCAGGCACAATATCCTCTGTGCCTCCCCCCACCCCGCACACTCAGTGGATGGTCATCAGAGCCATGTTTACTCAGTTCTCTGGCAAAGGGGCATAATTCATGATCTCACTCTGGTCAGAGAAAGCAAAATAACTTTAATGGTGTCAAACAAATCATGGTGGCCTTTATTCACAACACATTCTCTCAAAAGGCCAGCTTGCTGCAAATATATGCGGTGGGCCAGCTGAACTGTAAAATGAGCAAGGGTCCACGACACAATGTTCCTCGAAATCTGCCCACCACACCCTTGGGCCCTCCGTGGGCCAGGGAACAGGCTGTGAGCTTCATGTGCAAAAACAGCCCTGGAGACTGTGAGGAGGAGCAAAGGGTGCCCCCAACACTGTCACTTCCTACATGAGGAGGCACTTGGCCACCATTTTTTCTACCGGAAGGTCAGACTCTTGAACCTTCCCAATGCAAACACAGTGAAGGGCTTCCTGGTCCACATGTCGACACGCAGGATATTCAGAACAAAAAGCAAGACTGCAGGGACTATTAGGAAATCACTGTTGGCCATTTCTCCAATAAAGTCATGGGGTGCTTGCTGTAAAATATTATGTGGGAAAAAAAGCATTAAACTGCAAAGGGCCATGAAGTTTATTTAGTTTCGGCAGGAACACAGTATCTCAGAACTGGAAGGAAATGTCTCTCTCCAAGCTCTTTGTTTATTTCAAGCCCTTTTATTTTATAGATGAGGAAGTTTAGGGCTGAAATGATCTGAGAGACACAGAAAGGTCATGGAAGAGTCAGGAATAGATTCAGGGCAGAAAAGCAAGGAGTTCACTCTAAAAACCATGTCTTACAGATGGAGTTTTTAAAAGCATATCAGTGTTAAATTATTAGCAAGAAAAAAATGACCAGAATAAATGTGTTGATTTCCCAAGTCATTTCAAGAATTTGACTCATATTTAAGTTTCGTTTTTTAATTGCAAACATGTATTTGTGAGAACAAGTTAATCACAACAAAATTGCATTAAAAAATCTAACTCAGGAGTAATCACTCTGAACAGCTACACATACATCATTGCAAATATTTTCCTACACTAGCCTAACATATACACATGTCTGTATGACACATACATACATACATACATATGCAAATGAAAATACATTTTTTGTTTCAAAATAGGTACATATTAAGCATATTGCTATACTGCTCAGTAACTCCTTTCACCTAACAGTATGCATATTCTCATGGCTACATGCATAGATCCACTTTGGTCTTTTTAATGACAATGTCACATTTATTAGTGTATATTTACTGTTATTTATTCTCCTGTGGACAGAAAAGAAGGCTATTCCCAATTAGTAACTCTTAAAGACAATGCTACCTTGCCCAAATGAACCTCCTTCCGCTTTATTACAATGGCATTTCTGCAGGTCAGATAGCGAAAAGTGGGATTGCTGAGTCTTATACTGGGAATTATTTTAACAGAACTTAAACAGCAGTGGTTTCCTTAAACAGAGCGGGGAGGGGGTGGCTTTTCCCATGCATTCAGGCAAAATTTTCAGAATCGACTCCTGCTGAATGCTGATTGCACACTCCTACTGGAATATTGTCTTGTCTTCTGAGGCCACTTTTAAGGTCATTTGATTATAAGGTTGTTTTTTTTTTTTTTTTCATTTATCTTAAAAACCAATATAATTTAAGAAAAATGAGTACATGTCAATGAATATTTATTGCCCAACAGTATAAGTCTTTGGAAATGACTTTAATTTTCAAACTCTGACCAAGTTATGGCTTTTAAAATTAAAATGACATTTGACGACTTATGAAATTAAAATATGGCATCAATAAAACAGTTTTACATCACAGATCATAAAACAAAAGAGTCAGAAAGTTTCAGATTTAGTGATATCCACCGACCCTGTGCTTCTTCACCATCGGCTCCTCTCCTGGTATTTCCCAGCACCCCTAATGTTCCATTTTAAATCTGGCGTGGGTACCATGCACAAGATGCAGCCCCGAGACAGCAGCAGTTACAAACCTGACCCACTTCTATGCGAATACACCTCAGGAAAGACTTTATTCAATTCATACTTTGCAGAATCTAAAACTGGAGAAAACTTTAGAGTGAAGGCAGGGGAAAAATAACATTTATTGAGCACCTGCATGTGTCTCCCAAATGAAGGCCTGGATTGTTCCAGAAGCTAACACAACTGACCCAGAACTTCTGACTTTAAAAGCTATGCTTTCCAGTTCCATCCATGCTGGCACGAAGGGTAGGAGCTCCTTCTTTCTTTCTGCTGCATAGTATTCCATTGTGTAAATGTACCATAGTTTTTTATTATGAGAAGTGAAATAAGCCAGGTGGTGAACAACAAATAGTATATGATCTCACCTATAAGTGGAACCTAATCAACAAAACAAGCAAGTGTGCAAAATAGAACCCGAGACATGGAAATAAAGAACAAACTGACAGTGACCAGAGGGGAGGGGAGAGGGGGGTAATATGGGGAACAGAGGAGGGGTCAAGTCAAGGAACATATATGAAGACCAATGGAAAAAGACTAAGAGGGGGGAGGAGTGAATGTGGGAGGTGGGGGTGGGCAGGGCAGGGCAGAATAAGGGGGGGGAATGGGGACAACTGTAATTAAAGAATAATAAAAAATCTATCAGAAATAAAGCACATATAGTAACATCTAAAAAAAAAAAAAAATGGAGCCCTGGCTGGTATAGCTCAGTGGATTGAGTGCAGGCTGTGAACCAAAGGGTTGCTGGTTCAATTCCCAGTAAGGGCACATGCCTGGGTTGCAGGCCAGGTCCCCAGTAGGGGGTGCACAGGAGTCAACCACACATTGATGTTTCTCTCCCTCTCTTTCTCTCTTCCTTCCCCTCTCTCTAAAAATAGATTAATTAATTAAAAAACTAAAATAACAAATGGATACCCAAACACAAATATATAGGTTATAGTTCCTGATAATGTTTCAATAAAGAAACAACGTGGATTTCTTTAATCCTCAAGAAAAATAAATAAATAAAATAAAAACTATGTTCATTTTGTTCCCAGAACTGCCTCGTGGCTGCGAGAACAGCCCAGAACCTATGCGTTACTTACTGAAGACGACAGAGCCAGCGGTACTTCCAGTCTCTGAATCAACATTCTTCTGATAACCCCGTTGGGTTTAATGAGATTTTTCAACTGGCACTCAATCTGACTATCTCTGCACTTTAACATGGGTCTCGATCTCCTCACACGCCTTAAGAGTAACTACGTCCTCATTCGCCTTGAGAAGCTGGGTCTCCAATGTGGGTGTGACCAACATCCTTTCTGTCTAGTTCCTTCTCTCTAAACTAAAGTCTCTCCTCTCCACTGGATGAACATAAATCAGAATGTCAGTCTGCATGCCACTTGACATTTTCACCGCAAAGCCGGAAATCTGGCAAAGTCTAATGCCAACCTAACACCCTCAGGTGGCGAATGAGAAAGGAGACAGCAAACAGCTGTGGTCCAGCCACCAGTCCGCAGGTACACTGAGGACCTGGAAACGCAGCTCTCAGCGCCAGCAGTGAGGACAGCGGCTCCAGCACTGACCTCTCAGCCAGACACTGGGGTCCCTACTGTTGCTGAAAATACCCTCAGACTCTTCAGCATTTAAAGCAATAACCTCTGTGTTCTGGAACTTTCTCCAGAGGCTTTTTGACTAAAACTTCATGTTTCACAGAGATTATACAAATAACCGCTGAATTAATGGTAACCACAGCTTGATTTTATGCTTAGTTAATTAGTAGATTTGAATTGTAGAGATGCCTGTGTCAGATGTACATATGGCATCGTTTTATTTTTTTTCTTTACTAGGAACTTATGAACTATAAAAGGGCTCTATTTTATTTACACTGTTCATCAAAACGCACAAAACTAAGTGGATTTTTTTAAGTAGAATTTACTATGCCATCTTAAAAGAACCAAACAACTTTCTCAGATAAAGGCACCAACTGGAAAATTGTGTGCTTCTTTACTCCTCAGTAAACTGGAGACAGTAATTGAAGAAGCCATCTTCTGTTTACATATCCGAGGAGAATAAACTTTCAGTTGTCTTTTGAAATGTATCCTCCACAGATATTTTCTAGAACTCTTCTATGTGACAAAATCTGTTCTAAATTTTCTACTTCAACAAAAACAGCTATTTATCTGATTTTCCTTCTGAAAAGCAAAACAATAAACTCCGTGAGCTTAGATAAATCAGGCCATGTATCTGGTAACTCTTTATTAGAGCTTTTGGAAGAATTATTCAGAGGACTCTGGCTTTAGGGACTCTGTTCTCATTATCTTTCTTCCCACATGGAACAAACTGAAATATATTCATGAAAGATTGACGAAGGCCAATTTTCTATGAGTAAAAACAACAGCAACATCAATATTTCAGGGTCCAAAAAAAGCATGGCCATTCTTTTTGCCTTGAAAAGATTGTTAGAGATCATTGCATTTTAATGAATTCAAAATAACACAGGAGATTTGGGGGATGTTAGTCTTCTGAAACTGCAGTGATAAACCAGACTTCTCAGAACTCATATTTGGGTAAAACAGATCTGATCCTTTTCCCCTGCAGACCTGCGGCAGGATAAGGTACAAGTTGACGGGTGATCTTTTCATCATGGTCCTGGTAGACTCCTGGTTTCCAGGCAGTTTTAGCTGTCACAGTTGCTTAGATTTTCCTAGGCTGTTTTTAGTTACTCATTTAAATATTCATAAGGAGCGAGGACTGTGGTTTGCTGTCTGGTAACAACTTCATTTTTGGCTCACACTTAACTTGTCCTTGCAGATTGCTTTTTTCCAACCCTGATTGGGCTCTACGCCGTCACACGGCCTTTCAAGGATAATGCCATTTCCTTAGGAGTAGGCAACAGAAGCTTGTTCCATCTTTTATCTCTGCTTGGCTGGATGATGAAAATAATTGCAGAAGACAGCTATGGATTATCAAAGAGGCCAATGAAATAATCAAACTTATGTCAAGCACTGCTTAGTGCTACCCAAGAAGGCAGATCCTTTAATTATTTACCTTGTGGGACTGTGTACACCTCAGGAAATCCTAAAATGGCAACGTATTAGTGCAAATATTTACTCAACAAGGTTGTTCTTGAATACAGAAATGAAAATATGTGTCATCTTATGATAGTCTTAGAAGAAACCAATGTACTGTGCCATTTCTTAGCACAGAATAAAAGTCTCTTCACTATGATAGCTCTGTTATTTAATTAAAATTCTGGTTAAATAAACCCTTTAGGTAGACAAATTCAGTGCTTAGTTAGAGGTTCATAGCTAATAGGTGAATTAGCTTCAGTAATACATGAATTACCAAAAATAGGCAAAAGTATAAAATTCAAAATACAATTACTTAATTAAACAATGACATCAGCTGTATACTATCATTTAAAAATCTATGCACTCTATTTTGCTGAGGGGAAAAACTTGCCTAAAATAATTTTATGCTGTGACATTAAAAATCTGAATTATTCTGGTTGTAATTTACACCATATTTAGAGAAAAGAATTAAGTTTTTACCAATTTATTAATTATATTAAATAATGCACATTTTACAAGAAGAAATTCATGTTTTCTTTCCCATCAATTTTGCAGGTCTCTTTTGCTACAACTCCCTTACACTTGTACAGTTCTTCTCAACATGTGTACGTGTAATGATGTTCCCGAGACCATTTGTATATTTGGGAAATTCATTTAGGCTAAGGAGAGGAAAAATAAGCCTGTCTGAAGCAAAGCTAAAGGAATTTCAATCTCGCAGCCACTGCCAGATAAAGACCTGGAAAAATCATTAATCTCATTTGTTTTCATTATAGTAACACTTGTTATCAGAACTTTAGTTAAGGAAGTGCCAACATTTATACCAGCAATTGTATATCAGCAAAATTTGTTCTAAAAAATGAAGCTCCTGGTACTACATACTCTGTTATTACCATGGTCTTTAGGAACTGCGTTTGAGGATAGTACACGTTCTGAATGCTTGGTGGAATAAACAATTGTTAGCATAATGCTTGCCAGGAACTGTAATATAATATTAATTCCTAAATAAAGTACCAACATTTTTACATGTGTGGTATAATGTTTTATCCTTCAAAGGTAGATGTTTTTTCCTGACATATTTCTTCCATTGTTATAAGGAGTAAGTATGAGAAAATATGAATATTTGTCCATTTCTGTTCATCTTTTAACAGCTCTGGGAATAAAATGTCCCTTCATGTGGAAGATCTAAAGCCCAAATGGATGTAAACCAGCCCCACATTGACAGTATGCTGTGCGTTGAAAAGGGGCGCCAAAACTCAAGGCCCCGTGCATTGGAGTATCAAGCAGTGGTGATGTTAGGGAATCTGATGTCTGTGTCCTTCGGTCCATGTGATAAAATGTTGGTCTTTACGAAACTTAGATGAGAGATTTGAACCAATATTTCAGTACACAATATTGGAATTTTCAATATTTCAGTAAGCCAATTAATTATTTCAGAGGCATCCTCCTCACTAAATTCAAAATGATGCCTTTCAAGCCGTAGAAGAAAACAAGTTCTTAAGGTTAAGTTTTGCCTTTTCAAACATATATGTACTGTGGCTGTGGCATTCATGCTATTTAAAGACAGTTCTTCCTTGCCCACCAGCAGTAAGCTAGCCCAAGGGAGAACCCAGAAAGCTCATCAGCCTGAGGGTGGAGAAACGATTTCTAAATGGGAGGACTCAATGCCACATTATTCACTGGATGCAAGACAAGGGCACACGACATAATTGCAGGTATTTATTGAGGGCTTTGCCTGTGTCAAGCACTTCACAAATACCATCTTATATAATATTCACATTAGTTTGGCCAAGTAAAATTATCTTCATTTTATAAATGAGAAGATTGAAGTTCAGAGACATTACGTGAAATGGCCAAGGTCACAGCCCTAACAGGTGGCAGAGTAAATACTCAAAGCCAGCACAGAAGTAATTGAAGTAATAGTTAACTGGCACCATCCTGTCCCCTGGAACCTGAGGTGACAGCCATTTCACCCTCGTGATGCGTGTCAAAGAGAACCTCTATAGAAGTGCAATCCAAGTGTAAGTGAGTTTTAAGAGAAAACCGAAGGAGAGAAGCTGGGTTTGATCTGAGCTGCTGCTGGGGACTTCTAAAAGTGGGAGGATGGAAGTGAACGTGGAAGAAAAGATTTCTAAGCCAAAAGCAATGAAAGGAGATACTGTTGTAAGAACCCAACCCACCCTGGCTGGTGTGGCTCAGTGGATTGAGCACCAGGCTTCGAACCAAAAGGTCACTGGTTTGTTTCCCAGTCAGGGCACATGCCTGGGTTGTGGGCCAGGTACCTAGTAGAGGGCACGCAAGTGGCAACCACACACTATTTCTCTCCCTCTCTTTCTCCCTCCCTTCCCTCTCTCTAAAATCAAATAAAATATTTTTAAAAAAAGAATCCAACTCACTTAGTAATAAAAGGCAGTTTGCAGTATTTATTTCAATGGAGAGGTTGGCATACCATATATGTATTAGAAGAAACTATGCAATAATGGGTAGAGCTAAGAGTAATAGGACAAAACAAGTATAGTTGGTAAATGTTAACAAGCTCAAGATGCAGGCTTCACACACCAGAAAATAAAAACTCTCAGCCATGATGGAAGAAAGCAAGTTGCTTTCTTCTTACTATTTGTTGATTCTAGATTGTAGGGAAATGATGGGACATTGAAACATCGTGTGTTAAGATTTCAGGCTTGTGCCTTACGTAAGAGGTAGTTTAAGCACCATGGATGATGCTCAGGATTACAGACTTTCTTGCAAAGACTATAAGGAATCCACACACGATCACCACAATGGAGCAGAAGATGCTACATAGTCAGATAATGACAGAAGGGTATTTGTAACAGATCCAAGTATGAGAAATGACCATTGTCATTCTTAGCTAGGACCTCAACCAACCCAGTCTGATGAGAAGCAACTGGGAGTTAGTTGGGCAAAGGCACATGCTAATTGACTCATAACACCATTTAAAGTTCATGCACATGTGTGTAAGTCATTTAAAAATTTTTCACATGGTTTACTGTATACTATTGAACTAAATTTTAGTCTTCATAAAACCACAAGTTAAATATCACTCTAACTAGAGAGCTAAACAAAGATTCTGAATCAAATAACCCCAAGTGACCATTGAAATCACCGTCCTGATACCCAGATAGGGGTAGACCACATGTAATAACACCAGGCTCCACCAATTCTAATTTTTAAAATAATCCTGCAAGTGAATATCAACATACCTCTTTGTATAGAAAAGAAAAAGAAACAAGGAGAGCCTCAAGGCCTTCCAGTTGCTGCTACAGAGCCAAGATTCAGCCCCAAGACCTTCAGGCTTCAAAGCCCATGTCACTGTCCCTGTGGCAACTTGCCCGTACCCCAAGGTTAAGAATCAGGTCCCAGGAAGGGACCTGAGCATCGCCCACAGTGGTTAAACTACCTCTAACATAAGGCACAAGCCTGAAATCCTATCACACAATGTTTCAACGTCCCATCATTTCCCGACGATCTAGAATCAACAAAAAAGTAAGATGACTGCCAAGGGCAGGGCCAGTGAACCTTAGAATAAGGCCGTATTGGTGAAAGGAGTGATTGGTTCAACAATTCTTTTTCTTGCAGAAAAATCAAACTAACAAGATGTCTGCCATCTAATAAAATGTCCATCATTTCTCATCAATTCTGGGATCAACAATTTTTCATATTTTGCATCTAAAAATCAAAATGCATCTCACAATGGCTGTCAGTTGTGTGGAATTTCAAAGTAGTTTCCCATTACTTGTGCATGTTTGAACTCGAGCGTTACTCCTACTGACCCGACAGGACAATCATAACCCCAGAATGTTTCAGTCAACAAGCCACTTAAGGTCCATTTGAGGAAGGAATATGAGTTCTGGTTATCATCTGAAAATATTCTGTTGACACCTTCTGGTACATTTCAGAAAGTACAGGCATCACAACTTGCAAATAGGGATCCGCTGCCTCAAAGAAAATCCCCGACTCAATATTGGAACGCTTTTAAGAAATGCTACATCATCTTTAGCACCTTTTAATTTTTTAAAAACTGTATCTATATGTTTACTTAGATACAAAAATTAATTAACATGAGAGATAATAAAGAAAGAGGAAGGGATTAAGATGTTAAACTGCCAGTAATGAAAACAGTCACGGGGTTGGAAAGTGCAACACAGGGAATATAGTCAATTTTGTGATAACTGTACGGTGTCACATGGGTACTGGATTTATTGAAGCGATCACTCTGTAAGTTATACAAGTGTCTAACCATATAGCTGTACACCTGAAACTAACAGAACAATGCATGCCAGCTGTAATTAAAATTTAATTAACATAAAATAAAAAGACAATAGAAAAACAAAAATACTAATGATACATTAAGTGGTTTACCTAGGAAGGGCTCAGGCGCCACAAACGTGCTGTGGCAGAACAGTTGAAAACCAAGTGGAGTTGTTTCGTATCTATTCACAGTGATCCACAATGTTTCCTCAGGGTTCAGATGGACATAGATTCATACAATCACTGTAGCTAATGAACTAGTGAACCTGCCATGATCATCTGAAAAACATATTTGCTACCTTATAAACGGTGAGACTGGCAGGCAATATGTATTAACGATTCTTTGTACTTCTGAGCATTCATCTATCTGTCTATCTTGTACATCAACATGAGCATTTTTAGAGACTAATGGTAAAATCTTTTTTTGAACATAATACTATGCATGGAATTGTTTATAAGGATTATAGGTGCTTTTATGCTTGATTGGGACAAACCTTTGATAGAATCTACTCATTCTCTCTGAAATCTGTACTTAGTCACACACACTCCATTTTTTTCTCAATAACTAGATAAGTGAACTCAGTGAGTAGCGTATGTATCAGAAGAACAAGATTTCTAATTGACTTTACGATGAAGTATATGAACTAATAAGTAAAATGTGAAAATAGTCTATTAAAGTGACCAAAAACTTCTAGAATAGAGTATGCTATACCAGGTACATGGGTGTGTTTATACACATAAAAAAAGAAAGAAATGCTGTGTCATCAATGCCCTGGACAGCCCAGCAGGTGACAGTGTGTGGGAAAATCGGAGACACCACCGGCAGGGAGCCAACGGTGACTCCGGAGAACTGGTCTGGGCGTGAGCAACTCTGGAGATGCCTTACCCACTTCCACTTTCTTTTCCTTTCGATAGGAACACAAGAAAAATGAGTGATTTTTTTTTTAACTTTAGTAGGTGAATTTATTTCTATTTTTTAAATGTTCATGTATATCTTTTTTTAAATTGTTGTTCAATTACAATTTTCAGTCTTTTATTCCCATCCCAGCCCAACTCACCAACCCCCCTCCCATTTCCATGCCCCCTAGTTTTTGTCCATGTGTCTTTTATACTTGTTCCTGTAAACACGTGATTTTTAAAAATATGTTAAATTGAAAGAAATCTCTCAAAATGTATAAAATAAATTTATAACTTATAAACATCATATTTTAGTTGTATGTACATGTATGCTATAAGTTACTGGCAGTTTTCAATTGGCACAGTATCATTTTTTTTAATTTGTGAATTTTTCATATGCTTGAAATATGTATTTGTCTTATTTTCATTTTTTATGTGGCTATGTTTCTTCAAGCAGTTTCAGAAATGTTTACCTTCTTAAAAAGAGACATTAGCCTTATTTTGGAAGGTTTTTAATGATGGGGTTAGAGAAAATGTTTTACCGAAGCCTGAGTAGGATACCGAGTGTGTGGGAGGTCACACCTCACTTCATGTAATTGTCATGGTACTAGAAGGTGCTTCACAGAGTGTCAGGAAAATCCCTGCTTTCTACAAAGCTTACCTTTCAATCTGTGTCCATAGCATGATGTATGTACTGTTTGTTGTGGATCTGCCTCATTACATGACCCATAGCAATGGCAAGAATTGCTGCAGATACACAGTGTATATAAGGATACAGGATTTCTGCTCAAATGCTATAGACTAATTCCTTTTAGGAGATTGGGGGCACAATTTCCAATTCCAAAATTTGAAATAAGATGAAAAGTTTGAGAGGGAGGTAAGAGAAGTCTACAGAGACAAAGGAAAATTAGATGTCTCAATTTAGTTGTAATGGGGACAAAATTAATGCATAGATGTTCCCACGCTTGTCTGGGCTCCGTCTATCCCACGCACTACAAATATTTTATCTTTGCCACTCAGTTTCATCTCCCCATTCCCCACCCCACCAAGGAGTTGGGGTTTTTTTGGGTTTTTTTGGGGGGGTTTTTTACTAAACTATTCTAGATTTCTATGAAACACAACAGGTTAAATAATTAGAGAAATACAAAGAATCAGACAGGTGGGAAAAGGAAAAAGGGAAAAGGAAAAAGGGGAGAAGAATTTCACCAAAGTGGGCCAAAAGGTAGGACAATCTTCAAGCCATGAGATGAGAGAATCTGGAAGATGAGAAGAAAGATATTTTATTAAATTAGCTGGACTTTAAAATTGAAATCAACATGAAAAATCAAAACATTACACAGAGGATGCAGTAAGTCCCACAACTGTCTTGATTTGTATCTAGCCGTCTCTTTTTCAATCACTGTTTCCATAACATTTCATTTGGCCTGCCGAACCGAGAAGAGTGGAGAGAAAATAAGAGGAAAGGAGAGCCAAGGAAGTAATGTAACATCTAGTCCGCCTACCCCACAGAGTGTATGTGACACGCCTTAGCTTGGGTTACACGTTAACAGTAATAGCCTACTTCCCCCTTCTGTTCTTTGAGTTGCTACCTAAAAGTCACAAAAATTATCAAGTAGAAAGCTTCTTTAAAAAGGAGGTCTTAAAAGAGATAAAAGAATAACTAAGTCAAGCAATCCTGTCTTGGCTGGTGGCTAGGCAGGGTATGGGGACAGTGCTGCAGGTGGAAGGATGGTAGTTGTAACTGTGGGAATGGGGGAAATTAACTACAAATGTTACTTTCTAAGCCATAACATAATTTAAAATGGGGAGGATGGGATAGAGCTTGGATTTTACTAAATAATTAGATTTATTTATTATTTAGAAAAGAAATATGTAGAGTAGTTTCTGCAGGAACATACAGGATACAACATGTGCGCAGATATCAAAAAATTCTAGTTTCAATTCTCTACAAATCTGATGACTTGGCCGCAAGCCCAATGGATACTGGTATTTGGTGTTCATTGAGACAATTTATTGTTCACTTTGAGAATCAGATGTACATTGGACAATCCCAGATTGCATATCAACTGAAGAATAACTGATTACCCAATGAAAAGTTATAGTTCTAATTTCACTTTAAGAAGTTGACATGCCATAATCTAGGAAGAAGAAGAAAAACATTCACAATGTTAAAAATATAAACTGAATGGTTTAGAGATTGATTTTCAGCTTTCACCAAAACTCTTAGGAATACTAGAGAATGACTTGGAGGTATGCCCAATTATCAGGTTACGAACTGTTGCTACATTTCAGTTCACATCCCTGGAGGTATTAGTTGAGATTATAGGATACACGGAACAAAAATTGAACACTCAGCTTTTTACCTTTCTCAAGAGGATAAAGATAGAAATTGATTTTTGCAAACAAACTTTTGTGTGTGCATGTGTATATATATGCGTGTGTGTTCTGTGTGTGTGTGGTCTGTCCAGAAAATATCAAGCCATGTAAATACCAAAAAAATAGAGACATTTATTGAAGAAGATACAAGAAATATTATACATAGGACAATGACACCTCAGTCCCTTCAAAGTAGGCACACTGGGGCCTCACACACTTCTAACAACTGCAGCACAATGTTCCTTCTGCTCTGGTAGTAGAAACCACGGAACAAATTTTGCCATAACATGTTTCATGCCAAGATCCGGCATCAAAATCTTGGACATAGTAGTTTGGAATCTCCAGATCAGCTTGTAGTTCTCTCACTGTCAGTCACCAATCTTTATTGATTTCAACGTTCTCAGGGGTTCTGCTTGTTGCAGGCCTTCCAGAAGATGGATCACTTGCAATAGACTCTTGACCATCTTTGAAGCTTTTGGGGCACACTTTGATTTGTACTGTACTCATTGCATCATCCCCCAAAGCCTTCTGAATCATCTGCATAATTTCTGCAGAGGAATGTTCAAGCTTAGCACAAAATTTGATGCAGATTCATTTCTCTATTCTCCCAGTCATTTTGAATGCAAGAGACACACAGTACACATGCTCACTCAGCAGAATCTACCACCCCCACTGACTAGTACAGTGAAGTCGTCACTGTTCATGCATGAACATTCCAGTCCACTCTCCTTGTCTGCCAGGTTACACCAATGTCAGACGAACCATTCTTGTTATGTCAACAATGGTCGGGCTTTTTCTGGGCAGACTATATATACACACATGTGTATGTACATGTACATATACATACACATACATATACCTATGTGTGTATGCATGTATGTATATTTTTACATGAAGATAAGTTGTATCTGTCCCTCTTGGACCCTAATCACCAAAATGTAATGAACCAACATGTTGTGGACTAACAAATTTCAGGCTTTAACACCCCACACGCTGATTTTAGCACTTACTGAAATTCAACCATAATTTCAGAGCAGTCTTAATTTTACAACAATGCAGTTGCTATTTTCCTTTGGCTCTGGCCTTGATGATAAAGTGCAAACAATCAATGCATTGTTTCATATCAGTCACTTTCAAAATTATATTTCAGTTACAGTAATAGAAAAGCTTCTTTTTATTACTGGCATCTACTCCCATTTTCAAAAGCAAATGTATAAAGAACACACTTCAAAAATGAAATGATGATCCAAGCTACAATAAATAAGTCCTTTCTAGGACGTAAGTAATAATTGCACTGCAAGTTATATAAGCTCAGAGTCAGTGCCTTGGCAAAGGCATCCATTCATCAGCTGAGCAAGTAATTCCACGTGCTGCGAACGGCAGAATGAGACCAACTTCGACGGATTTATAAAGTGTTTTTTTGTTTTTTTTTTTTGTTGTTCTACTGAATGACTGAGACAAAGGACCTGCAGGGGCGATGGCTCATCTTTTCTACCCAAGTGCCAATTCTTTTTATTACTTTTGTTTTGTTTCTATTACAGACATTGTTGCCTCATTCACCATCTGCTAATGTTAAATAAGAACACTTAACTCTGGACTACTCACAATGAATGGCCCAGAGAACGTAATCTAATAGTTACTATCCCTCTTACACACTGCTTTTGAGTGTCATGGAGGGGGAAAGTTTGGGCTCGGGAGTCAGCAGGGAACATATCTTTACTCATCTTCGTATATTCCTTTAGGTCTAGCATGGGACCCTAGGATGCCAGAGGCACTAAAAAGAAGTAGAATCAAGTTAAACCGGCCTCTCATCCCGCTGGGGAGACGGGCAAAGTGTGACGGGAGCAGCAGGGAGCCCCAGTGTCTCCATCCCGACTCTGCCGTGTACAAGCTGAACCAGCTAAGGACAAACTTTGTAACGTCTCTGAGACTCCGTTCGCTCCTCCACCAGATGGTAATGAACGACGCCCATCTTTCAGGGCTGCAACAGGAATTAAAGAACACAGTGTATGCAAGCAGCCAGTTACCAAAATAAGGAGTATGGGTCAGACTCTCTCTTCATAGACTTAGACAAGAAAAAATGGTTTAAAACTGTCACTCCGTCTTTCCCTTTTTCCCAGCTTTTACATAGGCAAAAGGATTTCCAGCACTGCTTTCAAGGACGCCCGCACGTGGAAGAACACGTGTGAACACACACACCCCGCCCCCATCTCAAAGGCAGCCTGAAACCAGAAGGACATGAAAAGCGGTCAGAGACAAGGCCGACCTATTTGTCCTGCCACCAAACGCAGGCTTCTCTGTATCTTTGTTGACAGGTGTATTTTTTGTTGTTGTTGTTGTTCTCGTCACCCTCCTCCATCTCTGCTTCACCTGTGAAAATACTTCACCCGCTGCCTCCCGCGCCGGCTCCGCCAGCTCACTGCTCCACCAGCTGTCACTGCAGCCGCACAGGATCCCCCAGAACACCCAGGCTCAGGACAGGAGCCCCAGTTCCCTAGCGCTCGAGTTCAGTCCCAGCGCCCCGGGTGTGCCAGCCCACCAGGCGCACACCAGGCTCAGACGAAAGCTTGGAGAATTTATTTTACTCGAGGATTTGGACCACAGAGCAATACTTCACGCTAAAACAAATACAGATTATAGAGTAGCATGTAATGTTCTGATGAATTTTTCAGACAAAATAGTGGGTGTTAAAGAAAACTCAAGCAAACCGGGACTGGGCAGGACTCAGGCTAGGTCCTAAATACTGCCCTTTCCCAACTCCTGAGTACACTGTCCCGGGACATTCAGAGTAATTTCCAGACAATGAGTGGGAAGTATTGCCTAATGCAGTGGTCCCCAACCTTTTGGTACCAAGGACTGGTATTGTGAACCCTGAGCTTTTGGGTACCAGGGATGGGTTTCATGAAAGACAATTCTTCCACAGACCAAGGCTGAGGGGGGTGGATTGGGGATGAGTCAAGGGCATTGAATTCAAGCCCACATCCTGCTGTGTGTTCTGGTTCCTTACAGGCCTGGACTGGTACTGGTCCACAGCCTAGAGGTTGGGGACATTTGGCCTAATGGATTTCCTTACATATGGCTTTAAATGTTTCATTAAAAACTGGATGTTTTGTAAAAAGCTGTACCCATGAAGGTAGAATTCCATTCTACCAAATAATACAAAAATATTTAATGTAACATTTTTCCATCTAGCTGTATTTCCAGGTAATAATTTATAACATATATTAACAGTGTTACTTTTAAAGCAACTAGAAAATTCATCAGGTGAAAAATTGCATGTAGCCACAAATATAGTTGGTTAAAATGGTTAAATGTAAATCTTCTCTTTAGGCCCAATCACACGCATTGGTACAATAATAAATATTTTAATAAAATAACTTTTATCAAACAAATATGATATAGCAAACATTACTGAAAAGCTACTCTGGGTGAATCATTTTTGGGCATACAAAGAGGTTTTTCTTTCAAGAAACTCATTATCCAAATAAGCACTGTCCACTAGAAATATAATGTAAGCCCCCCACACACAATTTTTAAATGCTCCAGTAGCAATATTTAATAAGAGGAAAAAAAGGTGAAAACTTTTTTAAGGTGAAACTATTTTTAATAATTTAATATTAAATACTATTAAATAATAGTAATAATTTAATATTAAATAATATTTTTGAAGTAATCGAGTACTTCCAAAATAAACTTCAACTTGTAATTAAGATAGAAATACTAATATACAGGGTCCAGCAGATGTAAGACTTGTTTGAATGTGGTTGGTAGGGAACATGAATGTCTTACACAAGATGGACAGCAATTTGCACATGTCCCCTAAAATGTTGTGCAGCGTGCTTGAGTGTGATACTGTTATGCTACAGAATCACATGCTTACGCTTTTGTAATAAAAAAGAGGTGCTATTTGTGCCAGACCCAGGCACATTATATTTAAATACATTATATTTGAAAAATGTATTTAACATATTAATTTTTAAAATATAAAGATATTTTACATTCACTTTTCACGTGGAGACTTAGAAACTGGTATTTCCTACTTGCAGTCCATCTCACTAGCTGGGTTGCCGGTGATCAGCAGCCCCGTGCAACTGGCGGCTACTGTACCAGGGAGCACAGACCTGGCTCATTTATAAATATTTAGTAAGCACATAATTACAAAGTTGCAGGCACTAGTTCCTGATGATACACTGGTGAAGGAGATATTATACCTGGCCTCAGAGAGCACATTCCAGTGAAGATGACAAAGCACAAGTGAAAGATGCCCATCAGTGGTGAGTTTCACTATGAAAGCATTCAACACGGGTCTGACGCAGAGACTACGGGGTGGGAATGCAGGGGAGAGCAGGGGAAAGAGGGAGTACACGGTTCTGTTTCAGAGAAGGCTGTTGGAGAAAGGTGTCCCTGTAAAGATGGCATCTTAGGCAGGGAACTCGTATTAGTTTCTTATGCTGCTGTGAGAAAGAACCACAAACGTAGTGGCATAAAACAGCTTATTATTACCCTACAAACTTATCTGGAGATCAGAAGTCTAAAATGAGTCTTGTGCAATTAAAATCAAGATGATTGCTCAGCTTTGTTCCTTTGGAGGCTCTGGGGAAAACCCAGTCCTCGCCTTTGCCAGCTTCTCCAGGCTGCCACATACTTAGCTGTGGCTCCTTTCATCTTCAAAGCCAGTGATCCTAATACCTCAGCTTCCTGCCTCACCTGGCCTTCTCTGACTCTGACCCACCTGCCTCCCTCTGTCACTTGTTATTACACTGTGATTCCAAGGGACCACCAGTTAACCCAGGATAATTGCACATCTCAAGATCCTTAATCAAATCTGCAAAGTCCCTCTTTCCACTTAACACAACATAGTCACACTTTCTAGGGATTAGGATTTGGACATCTTTGGGAGGTCGTCATCTGTTTATCACAGACCTGAAGGATAACAAATGGAAAAATCTCGTTTCATTCGGAGTGTCTACAGTAAGAAAGAACTTGGCAAGTTCAAGTAACTGAAGGAAGAAAAGTGTTGCATAAATAGAGAATGCAAGAGGAAGAATGGTGTAAAATGAGACCAGCATCCAGGCAAGGACCAAATCACACAACATTTCTTGGGCCATAGTAAGGAACTTGGGTTTATTCTGTTACAGTTGGGAGCCCTGGGAGGCTTGTAAGCAGTAGAATCAAATAATCCAGTTTATGTAATAACTGAATCCGTCTGGTTGTTGGAGGAGAATGAAACATGCATGAAAGGAGGAAGACCAATGGGTAACGACACCAATGACACCCACCTGATTCAGACAGTGACCGTAGACGTGGACCGAAGCATCTCCATTGATGCAGTGCTGGTCAGAAGGATGACATATTTATCAAAAGTTATTGAACTGTGCACTCAAAATTATACATTTGATTGCATGTAAGTTATTAAGTTTTGTGAAATTCTGAAGTTAATGCTTCCATTTTTACAAAAAGGAGAAAGGGTAACTCTAGCTCTGTGTGTTTGAAAATGAACTTGTCTTTAGAGCCTTACTTCCCATGTCAGATTGTACAAAACTCAGTGATACTATTCATCTCATTCCATCCACCTATTTGTCCTGCCCTTCCTGAGAGCTCAGTGGTACACCCAAACAGTCATTCGGTTGATCTCGGGATAAAAACTCTATCAGACCCAACTTCATTCATTCGTTCATTCATTTTTTAAAAGGAGCTACTGAACACCTACAATGCTTATGATACTGGGCAGGCACTGAGAAGCCAATGGTCAGCAAAAGCAGGCAAAATTGCTATGCTAACCAATGCAGGATACAGTATAGTGGGGAAGATAGACTTTGATCAAATACTCCCACATATACATATAAAATTATGTTAGTTATCAGTGCTATGAATATGGTCCTTGGAGAATTTTTGAGAAAAATTCTGAGAAGAGAAAATACCTGGGAGGCAAAAATGGTGAAGTAGAAAAATCACCCTGCTTCAGGCAGGTAAGAGACTCTGATCTTTGTCTCAGCTCTGCCACTGACCTTGAACAGACACTTAAGCATCCTCAGGCTTTGCTTTTCTCACTTGTAAAATGAGAGGGCTGGATCAAGTGGTCCCTTCAGGATCCCACAGCTTCTGAAGTTACTGAGGTGCCAGGAAATCAAATAGAGCTCATCTCTATGTTTCTGAAAAAGTAGAAATGTAGGCAAGAAATAACACTGAACAATCGGTAATGCAGGCCCCTGACACAAAAATTACCTAAATAACTACATTCATACAAACAAAAGAGAAGTTCTGCAACCCTTTACAAAACATCAGCATTTTTATTAAGATGACCTCAGCTTTCACTGAACTGTAAGTGTGGAAGATACGCAAAAACACTCAGAGACACAGACAACAATATGGTGGTTTCCAGACAGGAAGGGAAGTGGGGGAAGGTAGAAGACGGTAAAGGGGGTCAAATGTGTCTTGACTGAAGGAGACTTGACTTCTGGTGGTAAACACACACAGCGCAATATACAGATGCTGTAACATAGAATTGTACACTCGAAACTTATATAATCTTACTAACCAATGTCACCCCAATAAATTTAATAGAATTTTAAAAAGAAACATTTAAAATGCAAAAAAGAAAAAGAAATACAAGCATCTACTCTCCCCAGCATCCAGATTCTCTCAAAATTTGCATTTACTAATAAAATCCACCTAATTCCTTTTCTTCCACCCTCCACCTTATTAACTGTACAAATAAAGGGCAGACTAAACACTTGTTTCAAGTATCCAAATCTTTTTAAATGAATAATATTAGAAGCTCTTTTGTGTTCCATTGTAATAGAGTCTGTTGTTTCATCTGTCGCGTTGGAGTAGGCAGGTTTTGACCTATACTGGAAAACCACTCAAATGTGCAAGCTCATCTGTGAAAGAGAGGCCTTGGGGAGGGCAGTAATTGCCACCATCTCTCCCCCCATGTTATATTCATAATATGATTCTCCATGGAAATGACCACAATAGGTCTGCAGCATTGTCATTTCACATGAAGAGTAGGTCCTCGTCAGCCGGCTGAGAGCCAGAAATAGGACGTACCTAAACATCTCAGCGGTACAGAAAATTCTTCGTAAGGCTAGTGATGTGGTCTTCTAATCATGGTAAAATTTTAAGAAAGAACTTAGAGGTCTCACAGTCTGTTTCCTTATCAAAGGACAGGATCTAGAAAAATACTATCAGCGGGCCTCTTGACACAGCTTTTCTGTATTCACAGGAAAAATAAATAAATACAAATAAATTGCTGAAAGCATAATCATTGCAGAAGTTACTATCCAACCAGGTTTTCAACAAGTTATACTTCAGACCTATTAAATGACAGCAAAATAAATTTGATATTGCTTAGATAATTATATTTTTCATTTAGGACCATATGTGGCTCTTATTTTTTTAAAAAATGTTCATCCAAAAATTAAGATCTTTATAAAATGTGCAATGGGTACTGGATTTCAAGATCGAGTCTCTGGATTCCACATGCTTTACAGTTGTCAGGATGTTAGACCAGTTTGCCAAAGGTTTCCTTCACTTTTATCTATTATTTCCATAATAAAGGCAACAAGAAATTGAATCAATAAATTAAGTGAATAGATAAATTAAACATCCAATTCTTACATTTGTAGTAGAATGCAACAAGTAACCTCTTGGGCCAGGCAATCTCTTTGATTTTTCCTTACTCTTTTTTATTCCACATCATCACAGAAAGCAAACGATAAGCCAGGCTGTTGTAATCTTCTGCTATTGACAAAAAAGAGTATATTTCATAGGAAAGAATGTGTTAACAAAAATTAACACATTTGTCAATGTGGCAAAATATTGACAGATGATGGTATTTTAATACTCACTCAGGAGGGAGATTTGAGTTTCTTTCTGATTTTCTGATTCATTTCTTTCCTTCTCAGCGGCCACTGAGACATCTAGGAACTGAGGGCCACCCTCTGTGTGGTGTGAAGTCCCACCGCAGGCACTCATGTAATTCTGAAAACCACCTGAAGTCACCAGTGGCCCACTGGCTATGAGCCTGCTCCTTCACCATCAGCCCAAGCGCTGAGCTACTTAAATACAATTAGAGCTGGTCAGTTCTCCTGACTGTCCCCAACTGTGCAACAAACTCTGTCCTCCCAACAGGGGTTAACAAGCATTCCTTCTCAGTGCGTTTTTAACTATTAAGTGTTTGCATTTTTACGTTACTTGGCAATAACTAGTGTGACTTCGTTAGAGGCTAACTAAAATGTCAGATCTTATAAGTCAAAAATGCATAATATTCCATTTTAAGAAATACCACTTTCTAAGCAAAAATGTCTTCAGATTACCATAAAACATTGAGGAAGATGCTTATGCCTAAATCTTTGACCACATCCCTAATTTTTCTTCCAGATAGAACTTTTGAAAATAATTCTGTCAAATTGAGAGGTGATAAAAATGTTCTCATATAATTTGAATTTTCTTTCTTATTAGAGGTTAAATGCTTTTGCCTACCCATGTTTTCATACATATTTCTTCTATAAAAAACTGTATCTATGTCCTTTGTTTATTTTTCTACGTCTTAAGCTTTCAACTGCATATTACACATGCAATTGATTGCAGAGTTTGGGGGAAAGGCAATTTAAAATGTAACACACATCATTTATTTATTTCTATTAAGCTGCCTCTTAAAGTTATTTTTAAAATATCCCTAATTTTCATTAAAATGCCGTTTCAAGAGCCGGGCAGGCATCTCCACACCCAAAGGTAGGGTTACACTGCCACCTAGTATTTCAACGTGGAGCTGCCCAAAACATTTGCCGAAGGTTTTTCCCTATTCATAACATGCAGAATACAGTCAACATAAAAATGTCACCTTATGTCCTGAATCCAGAAAGGCTAAAAGCTAATGTCAATGAATGCAAAAACCAAGGCTCCCGTCCACTCAGAAACAAGACAGGCTACATATACCCTCTATATTTAACACGCTTCACTATTTACCTTAGCTGCGTTACCAAGATCCCCACTATGGAAGTCAAGAAAGTGTAGGTTCTTATTCTTAGGGTACTGGCAACAGATTTCATTTCCTCTCGTAAACTGCTGAGTCTCTTCAGGACTCCACTTTTCTGTAATACAAGCAAAGACAACGGACAGCTCCCCTCCCTTTCACTCCCCTCTGGTGTGCAGTCAGATTGGCAGTGCACCCGGGGGAGAACCGTGGGTTTCTGGGGCTGTAGGAGCCGTGCGAGGTCAGACGCAACACTGGTCCAGGCAGGCTTCTTCCTGCTCACCTGCCCCTCTCCCACAGAGACGCAAGGCACTTCTCAGGGAGAGTTGGACCACGTGGCTGTGGTCTAATGAAGAGCTTTTAAGGGAAGGAAGGCAAGTGGTAGAACTAAAGACGTCACAATGCCTCTGTCTACGACTGTGATGACAGCCCTATCACCACACAGTGTCCAGTGACCGTACTGGACAGGGACCACTTACCCCTGACGACTCCCTGATCTTCCTAAATCTCTCTCCATCCCTTTCCCACCTTCTTCATGCGCACCTCTTCTTTCTTCCATCAACTGTGAATACTCCCTAAAGTCTTCATAATCTCTTTTTTCTTCATATTTTTGCCATGAAAGAAATGATTTATTTACACATCTTAAACTCTTATGGTCTGATTAAACAATCTTTTAACAGCTATGCAGAACTCTCACTTGGGTGCCAGTCATGTGTGTTCAACTGTCTGCTGGAGTCTTTCATGTCCCGCTACCCCTAAAACCATCTCCCTCTGCACAATGGATGACCAAACACTCACAAAATCCTGAACAAAAAAGTTTTCTGTTCAGTTGTCTCTCCTACTCACTTCTTCCTTTCTGCCCACAAGGGGCTCATCAGGCAGGTTTGGATCACTGGAATCCTATGTCTTTGGTTCTTTTAACCCAGATTGCTCCAAGCAGAAGCCCACTTTTCCCCACTATACAGTGACAGCGTCATTTTCTATGTGCTCCTTGCCATGACAGTTGCAAGCCTTCTCAAACCCATCCTGCATGTGCCTGACACATTAGACACCTTCAATCCTGGCCTTCTGCAAAGTCCTGACTCCTAATCTTGGCATTCTGGGCCCTCCTCAGTATGGTCTGAATCTTCCTCCTAACCTTCTCTTTCATCCTTCCTCCCCACCCCGCTTTACCAGGATTCCTGTGCTCCAACCAGTCCTATTTCACCAAGAGTCTCAGTTCACACAGTCTGAAGCCTCGCCACACAAAGTGTGGTCTGTGGGCCTGTAGCATCGGTAATATCTGGGATCTTTTAGAAAATGCAGACTCTCACGTCCAGCCCAGACTTTCCAAATCACAATCAAAATTTTAACAAGAGCCCTGGGAGATTCTTAAGCACATTAAAATCTTGAGAAACACAAATTCTCAGTTACTTGTCTTTATCACTTCACCTATTTATTTCATTAATGGCACACTCACAATCTAAAAATATCTTGTTTATTTGATTTCCTGCCCACCACATTACCCTTTGAATGGAAGCTTCAGGAGAGCCAAGACTGCCTCCTATTTGCTGCCGCATTCTTCTGAGGCAGTCAATAAGGATTATTGAATGAATGCATTCTGAGAGCTTTCCCTTATTCTCACTTCTATTTCTGTCCCATCTCCAACCTACTTTACCTTTTCTCCTCCTTCTCAGATCGCCTTCATCCATCAAATCCTAACTTCGCCACAGAGACCTTTTTCACACATTCTAACCACACTGTCCCTCTGGTCTCCTAGTTACTGCAGGACCAACTCCGACACCCAATTGCACAATCACCTCAAGTGTTTGTGTGTGCAGGTTATCTTTAACCAGAATGTAAACCTGAGGAGGACAGAGCGTGGGTTTTATACCTTTTGGGTATTTCCCTGAGTTTGGCGGGTAAGCGCACTCATTCCATGAGAAATGAAAGACCCACCAAAAGAGGTACAGAGAAGGCCTACAAAAGGCACAACTTAGAAAATGGTTTGGGCAAAGCTCTTTACAGGAAGATTCTTCAGTGAATGGACTTTGGGTGGGTCCTACAACAAGTTCGCATATGCTTTTCCTAGTATAATTGGGTAAATGCATGTTATTTAATTCTTATAATGTAATCATATCACTTCCCAGTTATGTTTTACATTTTAATGTTATTATATAGTCTCATTGAGATTACTTTAAGATAATTTCTTATCATAGAATGAAATTTACATCTAAAGCTGGCTTTGGAAATTCCATATTATATTCCTGCTGTAGCAAGCTTCAGTTTGAATTAACTTAACTAGGACTCATGAGCTCCTAACTTCCACTTTGGTTTGTCAACAAGATCCTATTTTTGAATTTAAAAGTAGGGCTAATCTCAGCAATGGAGGGGTAAGGAGTATTATTTTAGGAGTTTTGATTTTATTACCACGTCAGTGAGGTTTGCAAGTCCTGATGTGTGTGGCAGTTTTTGCACATTCTTAGTCTGCGAGCAGCCCACATCCCACACAAGCAAAAAGGGTTGACTGATCAATACACCCATCTTGATATAATGCCTGGCAATACCCTAAAGAATTACACAAATAGTTCATATCACAATACAAACTGGAAAAAGTGTCAAGCCTTAGGTTAAACTCCAGTTTCACACCAATTATTTAACTTTATTATAGTTTTCCATCCTTTTTTCCACTTTCAAGGTGGCCTTTCATGACACTAAATAAAAAATACCTTTGCATTAATAAGAAAATTGTCATGCATATTCAATAAAAATTGTTGCTAGAAATGGAGCGTAGGGTAAGCCTGCTTTCTCTGCCCACCCACAAGTCACAGAGACCCAAAACCAAGCAAACGTTGGGGACATGAATTGAGCCATGTGACCTTGGTTTCCAATGGGCTTGATTTATATCAAAACAAAATATAGTGTTTCCTTTACTAATCACTTACATTGAAAAGAGAGGATTAAATTTTTTTTTTTCTGCATCCAGAACTTAAATGAAATTCAGCAAGGAAAATGAAGTCAGTCCTTCAAAGACTAGGAAAATTCTCCTTCTAAGCCTCTGCACTGAAATTTTAACTTTGTCGAGGTCTGATAGAGTGCTTGTTTTAACTACAACGTACACTGTAATTATGAACTGGTCAGGCTGGTTCAAGTTCCTTCAAGTCTGGGTTGAAAGTGGTGCTTTCCTGTTTTGTTATTGTCCATTTCTTCAGTTGTATTGCTCATTAAAACCCTCAGAAGCTTGTTAAATAATGGAATTGGAGATTTTCTTGAGCAGTAGGAGCTGAGTTTCTACTAGACTTAGGACAACATTCTCTCCGGCCTCCTGTGTGGCTGAGAGAGACCTTTTCCTGGTTCATCACCTCTCCCAGGGGACCCCGCCTGCACTTGCGGTCTGAGCAGTGACCTGGTGTGTCTGCTTCAGGTTGGCCCGCTTGTCTTGATGTTATGTGTACCTGATACGTATTTTTCCCTCAGCAAGGCCAGTTTTTAACCTAGTGGAGTACTAGGGACAAAGGTCTAAATGTTGGACTTCCATCTGTCTGTTTCCTATTCGAAATAGAAATATTGCAAAACTGCCTGATAATATGGGGAATAATTCCAGAACATTTGATGGTAAGCACAGAAGGAAAAGTTGTTCAACTAAAGAGAAAGAAAGAAAGGTTGAATTTGATGCTTCTAAAAAGCAAGAAACTGCAGCTTCATTTGTTTCTATAACACAAGGCTCATTTTGTAAGTGGGTATGTTTTGTTGTTGTTGTTTTGATGAGTAAGCTCAACTACTACTCTTCTAGGTAAAGGGTTTGAAAAGGACTAATAGGACTTGCAAAGGTCATCTGAGTTTACATTTTAATCTATAATCCTGGAAGAATTTGGATAATCTGAGATTTGTATGCTCTTTTGTCAAAAGGTGTGGTCAAAATGAACAATTAACATTTACAAAAATTATTTTAAAACTCAATATATGTTAATAAATAATAAGCTACAAATCTCTTAACTCCTCATAACACTCCTTTCAGGTGGAGCAAAATCAAAACTGATTAAAAATAAAAAAAACTTCAAAACAGGGAGACCTACAGGATTATAAATTATGGTAGGAGAAATAACAGGTATAATTTTCCTTATCTCCAAACTCAGGGTTCAGTGAGTTCAGCAAAAGCCACTCTGAAGAGCGTAACCAGCGCCACTAGAGTCTAAAATGCTGTCTTGACAAGAGTGCCACTTGATCTGTGCTCATTGAGAACCCATCTGCTTTCGAGCTGAAGTTACTTGTGTGGATCTGATCAGCATGAGAAATGGGGAGAGTCCTCTCTGTTTTCTGCCTGAGACTTGGAACTGCCACCTAAGAATGATCTCCAGAGAGGAAAGAAATGAAACGAGAGAAAAAAACACTAGACATCTGAGTTAACCAGCAGTGTCTGCTTTGAAATTCCTGCCTGGAGGACTCCATTTCCCAGGACTGACGTGCTTAAAAACCATGGAGGGTTTACCAAGATAAGCAAATTAGGAAATCTAGCTCGACGTCATTTTCTGTATATGCGTGTTTTCTCTTTTTTCAGAAATTAAAGACTTACACAAATATATGAAAAGACTCACACAAGAGACAAAAATTGTTTGCCTGAAAACACGCAATTTTAACTGACATTTTAAAACGGATTTGATTTGCTAAACTTACGAAGCCTAACAGTAAGTCTCAGCTCAAACAGGAAGCCTGGCTTTTAGGGAGACAACTTACTGTGCCAGCCAGGTGCCACAATGCAGACGACACCCATACCTGCATTAGCAATGATGGAGAGACAGAGACAGAAACGAGGCTCAAGGGATGTCATTAGTCAAGGTGGGTCACTCTTAGCACGTGAATGATAACCGTGGGCTGGCCAAGGCGGCACCAAAGCAATGAACAGAGAACTGTAACAAGGGCCTGGATTCAGAAAATCGAGATTAGTACCCAACAGGAAAAAAAAAAAAAAAAAGATGAAAGCAGATGTGTGGCTTATACGTAAAACATGCCGTAAGTTCCCCAACCACACCTGAAGGTCTGCAGGTGAGTATGAGGAATGAGAAAGCCTGAAGTGTCAGCATGGAGCATATGGCTATCTCTCCCTCTCCCGTTTCTTTGTTCCCCACCATAGGATGGTGCAAATTCACTGTGTCTACGTTTTGCCCTCATACTCTCAACTCCCCTCTTCCGTCAGGCTCTCCTCATCCACTGAAACTGCTCTTGCCTACGCCAACAATGAGTCAAGCCCAGTCATCTATTCTCAGTCTTTCCTCCAGAGTAGAGTGTCTGGACCTCTTTTCTATGCATGCTCACTTCAAATAGAATCTCATTCAGTTCCATAGGTTTTAAATACAGTGATGGCTCCCCAATTTAAGTCTGCACCCTCAAATTCTCTCCTGAACATCAGACTTATATATGGAGATGCCTATCTGATATACACTTGGAAGTTGAATGAGCATCTCAAAGTTAACACATCTAAAACCAAACTCTTGATTTCCACACCCTCAAAACTTCTGTTCCTCCAGCATTGCCTGTCTCAGAGTCTACCAATGAAAATGCCTCTCTTTATGCCACACCTTACATCAGCAAACCTATCAGCTCTGCCCTCTTCTCACCACTCTCATTTCTACCACCTAAACCCAAGCCACCATATTGCAATAGCTTTCCTACTGGTCTCCCCATGTCCACTTTCACTGATTGTTTCCTCCACAGCAGTCTGAATAATCCTTTTGAATAATGATTCATGTCATGTCACTTCTTTGCTCAAAACCCATGGTTGAGAATATAATTCAACTACATGAGCTGACCCCCACCCACTTTTCCAATATAATTTCCCATAAACTTTCCACTGAGCTCCATCCACACTGACCTCCTTGCTAATTTAAGAAAAAAAAATTCCAAGCACACACCCAATTCAGGACACTGAATTTACTGCTCCCACAACTGAGATACTCTTCTCTCAAATCTCTGTGTACCTTTCTCCTTGCAGTCACTTCATGGCTCTGGTTCACCACTTCTTCAAAAAGGACTTCCCTCAGTCTGTGTAAAAGGGCACACCTCCCATCCTCCATCTACCTGGCTTTGCTTTCTTCCTAATACTTTACCATTTGACACATCAAATAGCTATTCATCTATGATAGCATTTCTCCAACTAGAATATACGTGTGTATTTACTGAGGGCAGGGAATTCTGTGGAGTTCATTGTCATATTCTCAGTGCCTAAAACCATGCCTGGTCAACTAAAGCTTCTCAATGAATAGCTGCTATTTGTTGAATAAATAAAGGCTACTGATGCAGCTGACAATCAACTAACAAAACTGATCCTGTCTTAACAGAGCATTTAGATAACCTTAGCTAGATTTGCAAATTGAAGAGGCCTTAACATTACTCATTATATTCTCATAGAGAGGGAAAAAATGGCTCATAAGAGACAGAAAAGTACATCTGATAGAAGGATTATGGAGCTAGAAAATAGTCTTCACCAAGATACAAAGGTCTTTGCAGTTAAAGAGGCTCTCGTTGAGATCACCTAGCAATTGCCTAAGTATCAATGGAAAACACATGCTCTCAGCCTCTGAGGCCAAGCACCAATCAGCTGGTTCTGGGAGCCTCCAGAAACCAGGGGTCCCTTTTATGTTCCAAAGTGGCATTTCACCCTCAAATGCCTATAGACCATTCAAGTTAAGCCCAAGAGTGAAGGAGGCCTGGAGGGATGAACTGGGGACCTGAGGCCCCTCCAGGTACAGTCATGCACTTCTGCTCCAGCCAGGTCCTGTGTGGGAATGTTGGAGTGCAAGGATATTTGCACGATTGGCCAAAACCCTGGGTTTTGACTCCCGTTTTGACTCCTGGTTCTATGGAGGAAGCTTGTTGTCATTGCCTTAGTTTCATAGGGACCCTCTCCTCCATCTCTTTGAGACCAACACTGTGAGACAATCACAAAAATTTTTCCAGTGGTGTCTACCTGCAGGTCACTCATTTGCAACCTTGATTTTTAAGAAGGTCATCAGACATCTTGTTAGAGACACTGGTGTGTCACAGCTAGTGTTGAAGTGTACCGCAAATAATTTGTTATTCCATAAGCATCACAGAACCAACATTTGAAAATTATTTTATTTTTTATGAATTAGGTTGTTTTCCATCATGCTAATGCCTTCCTTGTTGCGAACCTGCATTCCGATAGGCATCTTTGAACTCAAGATAAAAGGGTGGAGCTAACATACAGGAAATTAGAAACATCCTATCCAGGAGTATGTGCTGCATTCTAACATCATTTTTTTCTATGTCTACCATCATAGAGTTTTTAAAAAGATTTAGAACAGTTGCTTTAGAAGTACCCCTGTAAGGGCATATAATATTTTCCATTAAATTGGGACTAGAAACTTTAATTATATATAAATTTAGTCCCATTAAATAGAAAAGAATGTCTTGGCAAGAAGTCACGCCAGAACACTTAGTCTGAATTATAAGGTCCCTGTAGAGGGCGTAACGGGGGGATAAATGGTGATGGAAAGAAACATGACTCTGGGTGGTGAGCACACAATACAATATTCAGATTATGTATTACAGAATTTTACACCTTCAACCTGTATAATTTTATTAACCAAGGTAACCCCAATAAATTCAATAAAATTTTTTTAAAATTCCTTAATACTTTTCACTTTTACCTCCCACTCTAGGCCTTTGAACTCCAACCATCAACTCACAGATTGTACTTTTCACAGTTTCCTATCCAACCCTTGCCCATGACATGCCTCATTCTGGTATGTATTCCTCCTCTTCTCCCCTCTTGTTTAAGTCCTGGTCAGCCTTCAAGGTTAAAGTGACTTTCATATCATACACAAAGCCCCTCCTTCACTACCATGGCCCACAGTGACCTGCCTCCCTTGGAAATGCTACGATCATACTATCAAGCATTTATTACGTAGCGTTATGGTGGCCACTTTCTCTACATGACAGGATGGAGCGGACTAAACAGTGCCAGGGATGGGCTGTTTCAGCTTCATAGCCCCTCAGACAGCACCAGAAGTCACGGTCAGCTCAGAGCCCAGTTCCCATACATGCTCACAGTTTCTCATCCCCAGCACCTGCATCTCTCGCCTGTCCCCAGCAGTGTTCTCAGGCCGTGCGCAAGATGGGCCAGAAACACCAATGAGTCAACATCTTCGGGAACAACCCTCAATCGACGAAGGATGTGAGTTGTGGGTGATGCCCCAGCTTCCTCACCCTGGGGGGAAAGATCCTGAGCTGTGCTCCACACAGTTCCTCAGGAGCTTCTTAACATGACTGTCCTAGTTGCTCAGAACACTGACCTGGTTTATTATCTTCCTTCCCTTCCTTCCCATGCTCCCTTGGAGCACCTCACAAATAAACTGCTACTATCTAAATCCTCATCTCAGGGCCTGCTTTTCTGAAGCACTGAAGCTAACACATTCCCTGACTACCTTTCTAATTCTTTAAAAGGAGTTCCCCTGTCTGATTGCTTGTATAGAGCTTTTGTGTAGACTGCTGAGTAAGAGAGATACTTAATAATAATACTCAGTAACTATCTGATTCTGTTGGTCATTTGAACAAAATTGAAAAAGATTTCAACACATGATTTTTTTCTTCCCTTCTTTCACATAAACAGATCAATCTCTCCTTCACATAAAAAGATCAATCTCTATTTAATAGTGTCCATAAAACACAAGTGAAGCTAGATAACTTTCTGATCCACATTCCTCCCAGACCCAGTCTTATGGAAAACTGTTCCAATATGGGAGCTCTGTGTTGACTATGGTGTCAGTCATTTACTCTCTAGGGAATACCCGAGTCAATGTATTATAAGGATTCAGGATTCAGGGTCTCATGTTCACTCATTCTTTTAACAAACTGTGAGATGATGGCCTTTAGACCTTTTTGAAAGAATTGCAAACAGTAAGGAGCCAGTTTGTAATGGAGTTTTTGAGAATTGAAGGACACGGTGTACATAATATTCAGTTTGGCAGTAATGGCAAAACCAAAATATACAAGATAATATTCACTTACCTCTCCCCAGAAAGTTGGTACTAGGTGGTTCAGGGCCATATGGCATGCAGCAGTGCCAGGGACCCAAGTTCTTCCTCTCTTGTTGCTCCTCAGTCCATGGTTTCTTTCCCTAGGTCACCTCTGTCCGAGATGGTGACTCCAGCTTTAGCCAGCTGGCAAGAATGAGAAAGGGAAAGTGGAAAGGACTGTTGCCTCCCTTTGAGGATACTGTGCAGAGTTGAACGGCCTGCAGCAGTGACCAGGATTTAGTTCCACAGCAACCCTTAGCCGTGGGAGAAGCTTTGCTCCAAGCAGCCTGAGCCCAGGCTGAGAGTGAGTGATTGTACCACAGACGTTTCTATGGAAGGAGAGAACGTACACTGGGGGGCTGATAGGCCCCGAGAATGGCAGCAGGAGCTGCTCAGATCAGAATCTGATGCTGGGAAATAAAGTATGTGCCCAATCAATGAAAAGTAGACATAGATTATCATGCAAAAGCCCACTATTGATCTACCAACAATTTCACACTCACTGAAAGGGGAGGATGGTTGTGAAGGGGTGAAGACAGGATTTAGAAATGCAAATAACCTAAATTCAACATTAGCTCAGATTGGAATGTCATGAGTGTGTTTCTTTCAATGATCCAAGTCACTAAAGAAGAATACCAAAACTAGAAGTTATCAGAACACAATCTAGTGTAACTTATGGGAAGGCAATCTGGGTTTAGTGCTCAGAACAATTAATCTAGAAAAAAAATTACCGTAAAAGAAAAAAATTACTTCCGGGTTCCATATCATATACTGGGGTATACTGGGCCAGAACATAATATTCTGAGGGACTTGAAGACAAGCAGCCTTTGGAATTAGCTCAAACATCAGGCAGAGGCATCAAGATTTGACCATCCACGAAAGGCTGTGTATAGCGCCGCAGCTGGGCTCTGTCCCTTCTGTTCTACTTTCGGGCGGCGTGCTGAAACCAGCATTGAAACCAGCACACATCCCAAAGGCCGCCCCTCCCTGCACTGTGGAACCCTGCACCTTAGCACAGGAGAGCCAGGGTCGCCACCCTGCACAGAGCTGCAGGAAGGACCGCTCTTTGAAAAAGCACACACAGGGTGTGCAAGAGACAGGCTTGCAATGGAGAAGCTTGAAGGGCCTTTGAAACGTCAGACAGGAATTGTACTAGTACTCACCATGTCAGTCCTGGGGTCCTGGTACTAAGATAGGCTGCGGGAACTACAACTGGACAAGGAGAGCCAGGCGAGAGCATTCAGGTTCCCTCTGGACAATGAAGCGACGTTGATGTGCCCCCGATTCTCATGAAAAATAAATTTTACAAAATGGTAAATTACTTACGTGTCACCACTGTGGCTGACTTAGGAAATTCTATTTTAAAAAAAAGAAATGAGATCATGGGTAATGAATATTTTTTATTAGATGGTTATCAATTGTTGTAAGGGAAATGCAAGAATGGTCACTTTTTACAAAAAAAAAAAAAAAAAAAAAATTTAAAAGGACCATCAGTGGTAAGTCACTAATGAACAGTTTTACCCTTCTCTCTTTGCATTTTTGCTTGGTCAGCAACCAGTTTGAGCTGCATAAGACTTTATGGGTTTTCCCATGCTTTTAATTAACTTTAAAATCTTATTAGCCCAATTATTAGCAATATGTTACAAGGCACCCAGACTGCAGCTGTGAATGTGTCTTTATTAAAAAGGCACTGCCATGTGCCTTTAAGAAAACTTTTGGCATTATTATAAACTCTATCAAGGCTACAGAGATAATTCCGTTTGCAAATTGGTCCAATTCAAACTTGGCAAGGGGATGCAAATTAGGTTTGAGTTAATTTGCTCCCCCTATCACTCTCCTCTCAAAACATATAATTCCTATTAGCAATTAGCATCAGTAGACTTTACACTGGCACCTGGAAAGGTGTACGAACTCATAACATAAGAACTAAAGGTGTGATGTTATTTTAACTTAAGAATTGATGTGTGAAGAAGGAAGAAAAATGTGCTTTTAGATATATTATCTTTCCTCGGGGACACATAAACAACCCTAAATTTTACCCAGTGTGAAGGGCTAGAATACAGTAAACTATTCTCTGCTGTATAAACCCTGGCCATTCTAAGAGGAGCAAGAATGAATTTGTCATAAACTCAGCACCACAGAACATTCTGAATGTAGAATCAGTTTGCCTTTGTCCACAGCCTCACCAAGAACTCAAACAGCGGGTTCCTTTATTGAATGCGGAACTAATATCTTTAGGTGAAGAAATACTTTGAAGAACATCTCAGGTCAAAAAGAGAAGAAAATTCTACACAAAGAGCCCTGGGGCTCTGTACGTCCTAATCTGGGCTCACATAACGCCTGGTGTAAAAACTAAGACCACAGAAACACAGCTCTGCCTGCTACCCTTTGCCACCTCTTCTGTGTTGTATTCCAGTGGTTCTGGCATCAAAGCGCTTGGAATCATTGGGAGTCTTTGGGCAAAGACAGACTCCCTGGCCTTCTCCCCCAAAGATTCTGACTCAATACGTCTTAGGTGTAACACAGGATTCTCCTGGCACTGGAATGTTTGATGTTCTGAGCAGGGAGTCTGTGGGTCTTGCTTTAAGAAACACAGTTCTATTTTTTTGTAACTTGTCCCCTCCAAAAAAACAGGTGTATATGCAAATAACTTCCCTCTTCTTTGATTCCACTGTATGTGGGCAATTTGGCAACTATCAAAAATTCACAACAAATACGAGTAGCAAGCACTAAGTCAGATAAACCTCTTTTGCCCAATGATTTAATTTTTAAATTTCACTCCATGAGGATGATTCCACTGGAGTAGCAGAGAAGCACATCTCACACCCATAAAGCAATTGAACAAAATCTTTCTGAGTCATTAAAACAATTCCTTGGGTAGCACTTCCTAGCAGGAAATGACTCTATACAGAAAGTAATAATCTGTTAATCTTTAATATTAAATAGGAAAAATGTAACAGCTTTAGATACGTTTGTATGTTTGAGGACTCCTATGGTGCCTCCTATAAGCGGCCTCACCTTCACTACAGAGTTTCCCGGTTGCGGGCAGCATAGCTTCCTGACATTGGGGGCCGTTCTGTACATGGAAGGATGTTTAGCAGCATCACCAGTTCTTCCTAGTAGACACCAGTGCCTCCTCCTCCTCAGCTGCAACAGCCCAAATCTGTCCACACCGGCACATGTCCCCTGGTGGGAAAAAAACCAGCCCCAGCTGAGAATTGCTGTTCATAATATCCATATAATACTTATCAAGTGCCAATGTGCACCTTATTATAAAGGTTGATCCGATGCTACTATCATAAATAGAGCTAACATTTACCATATACCAGGCACTATGACTTTTTTCAACAAGCAACTTAGCCCCTGGCTGATGTAGCTCAGTGGATTGAGTGCCAGCCTGTGAACCAAAGGGTTGCTGGTTCGATTCTTAGTCAGGGCACATGCCTGGGCTGGGGGCCAGGTCCCCACCTGGGAGCACTCGAGAGGCAACCACACATTGCTGTTTCTCTCCCTCTCTTTCTCCTTCTCTTCCCCTTTCTCTAAAAATAAATAAATGCAATCTTAAAAAAATAAAAATTAACTTAAATATCTGATCTTGTTTAATCATCCTCATTAACTTTTGCTTTTAACAGATGAAAACACTCCGATTTAGAGGGGTACAAAGACTCGCCCATGGTGGCACCTTAGAGAGCCAGAGGGCCACACTAGCGGTTTCACCCTGGAGTTCACTGCTCTCTTCCTCGCCTCTGAGGACCACTGAGGAAGTTAAAATGATGTCTGTCTCTTATAGTTTTCTTATTTCAAAACAGGCAACCCTAACACAGGCATTCATAGTGAAAACAAACACCAAGCACAGAGACAAAAAGACAAAGCAGAAGGACACAAAATTCTCTCAATAAAGGACAAAATAGGAACCTCACTAATTCTGACTTCATCCGTTTAGAATTTGCCATAATTCAGAGAGGAGCTGGGCTAACATTGACCTCTCCATCACATGCAAAAGAAATACCTGTGAAGTGGTAGCATCCATAAGGTCCCCAAGGCAGTGCTTAATTACTTGAGAAAATACACAAACACCCACCTCTACACAAGCCAGTTACCGTCCAAGCAAATAGCAACCCTGCTTAGCTGCTCAGTGTGAATCTACTTATTGAAGTGGGTTCTCTACTGGGGCCACACTTTGCCTGTCAATAGTGACAGCATCCACTCAAAAGTAATAAAAATGCATATCTTTTAAAATAATATTCAGATATATATTTTGATACTATTTGAGACCTCCCTCCCTCTGGGTTTAGGGCCTGCTGCTGATCACTCATGGGGACTGGCACTAATCGCAAATGGGTCAGAATTAGTCCTCAAGGCGATGCTACTTGTCCTTCCTGCCCTGGCTCATTGGAAGGAACACTTTTGAATTTGTTTTTATAACTCCACATTTTAAACATTTCAGCATTGATTGTGCTAAACACCAGGGATCCAAAGATGAGGGAAACAGCATTTCCCCCCAGATGAGTTTGCAAACCAGCGGGGGTAGGGTAGGGACCAACTATGTTGATGGCACTGAAGCACGGAAGGAATGATAGAAAGGAAAGACATCCTGAAGAGGGTGATTTCTGAAAGAGGACCGCAAAAACTAGAGGAAATATTTCACCATGGAGAGCAGGACTAACAGATGGAACAGAACCCTCCCTTTAGATATGGAAGATGTAGGAATCCTCCTGGTCAAAGGGCAATTTTGAGAGATTACCATCGGATAATTTAAATGGATCTCTAAAGACAGAGATGGGAGTGGGCGCACCTACATGTAGTGGGAGACACTGATTGGCACCTTTGTCTGCTCCCCTGAGATCAATTTTTTAAAAGGCAGGTGAAGACATGCTGGCCCTTACCAAGAAAGTTACTCAGATATGCAGAATCTAGTTCAAAACAGGCTCCTTTCTCTCCCTGAGACTCCTTCATGCCCTGGGGTGAAGGAGACTGATTCACGTTGACAGTTTTACCATGAAATTTGTAAGATGATGACCCCAAATGTGGCAAATATGATGCTTAGGAAAGGACACTTCCTTTCCTTCTCAGAAGGGCAAAGGTACTTTCTTCCCAGTGCCAGGGAAGGGAGTCCTCGCTATCATCCTTCCTAATATCCACTTGTATCTGCAAGAAGGGACCTAGTGTTTTTCCCTTGATTGGAAGTTTGCCCACCCTGGTGCTAGGGGAGAGAAGAGCAGGACACAGGGGTGGGATGGTGCTGGGCCAGGCCCATCTCAGGGATCCAGGGTCTGGTCCAATTCAAGGTCGTTGATGACATCTCTAGTTTCCAGAATGGGACAACTAACTGCGGTAAATCTGACGGAGACATCTGTAACCTGGGTCAGACACCTGCGGGCTGTAATGGGAGGTCAACTTAGGCCTCAAACAAAAGATACGGCTGAGCTGGACAAGCAAGCGTCAAAACCCAGGGAAACTGCTGGAAGCTGAACCTCTTCCATGAAGCGTTTCCAGACCTGCACCAATCCACACCGAGCCATAGACTCATGAGGTTGAGTCATGCCAGGTATTATCACCTGATAATTATCCTCCCTTCCCACCCCTGCTCCCCAATACCAGAGAGGCAAAGGAAGGTCTGGGAGGGAGGGGAGAACAGGAGACCACTCACCAACTCTGGCTCACTGGCTGCAGAGGTAACCACAGGACTAGCCTGTGCTGGGAAAACAGGAGGAGAGCTGTGCATTGACTAGAACTAAGTTTTACTATCTGAGAGTAGACTATTGTAATAATCCACCGTGATGGAAAGTATTGACTCATACTAATTTGAATTTAGAGGTACCATCCCCTCAGTGGGAAAGGTGACTTATACAAAGCCCAGTGTATATATGTGTATTTGTAAGCTCACCATTTCAATGACCACCAACTAGGTGCTTATAACAGAAACTGTGCATAGTTTTAATACTGAGCGATTCTGTCACTTTGTCTTACTGTATTCTTGGATAGAGAGAGATTACAAAGGAAGTAGAGTTGTATAATTGAACTCTTGTCTGCAAATACCACCCTCTTCAGAAACAAGATAGACATTTCACAAAATCTAACGAGAAAAGATGTTTCCCCTTCCTTTCATGGGATGACTAACAGGCACTTGGATACCTGCCCGGTGGTCTGGCTGCTTTCTGAGGCTGGAATCACTTAGTTCCTGAACAGCAGGGCCCTGACTGCTCATGGTGACCACTGCTGGTCTACCAGTAGCCCCTCCACAGGGGCGTAGAACTTAGCCTCATGGTTCTGACTGCTTCCCTATTGGGACCAGTCTCCCTACTCTGAGACTCCCTTTAGCCCATCTTCTACCTAGCTCCCCAGGCCCTCCTCCCAGCCCAAAGGTCTATTCAAATCATTCTCCCATTAGAAATCCTCAGGGATGTTCCATGGTTCACCAGCCTAACCTTCCAACGTCGGCCTGCCTTTTTTCCCTCCTCGCCCAGCACGACCCGCTTGCCCCAGCGTCCAGGTGGCAGCCGCATTGGACTCCTGCTTTTCCCTGAACACAATATTTTCTGTGCCTGTGGGCCCTGATACCTGCTCTCCCAACCTCATTCCCTTCCTAGAAATGCCCCCTCCCTCCCTGAGCCTGTGAAAATGCCATCCCCTCTGAGGGACCTTCCTTCTCTCCCTCGCACCAAGCCGGTCATTTGGGACACTATCTGATGTGCTGTGGCGCAGTGGGTGGAAGTGCCGTCGCTGACTCACACCACCTGTTATGCCTTTAGTGACAAATGTGTCGCTGCAAATTAAGACAGGACTGTGGCAGAAAGGCACACCCGGCCAAGACTGAAATCTGGCACACAGAGCAGGAGGTAGCCCGCAGCCTGAAGGGTGAGTGGGGAAGAGGGATCCAGATGCGGGCAGCCAGCTGTGCAGTGGGTCGATGGCAGAGGTGTGTGTTCCGGTGACGGAAAGACACTTGTGTGACTGGAGTGAATGAGCAAGGAGGAGAGTAGTGGCAGATGAGGCTCCGGAGTACACGGCTCCACCCTGGAGAGCCTTATGAATCTGCCAGAAGACTTTCGTCCCTGTCTTAAGGACAATCAAGGGGCACTGCAGAATGCTGTGACTGGGGAATGACAGGATTCCATTGGCATTTTGAAAGCTTTCAAACTTCAGTGTGGGAAGTAGACTGGAGAGAAGCCGGGGAGGATGTGGGGAGTCCTACTCGAAGGACAGGAAACAAATGATATGGGAGCTTGAATAGGGGCTGGCAGAGCAGACGGGGAGAATCTGGGCGAGTTCAAATTGAACTTCTTCCCAGAATTTCCAAGAAGCAAACATACTAACCACTCATGTTAAAGACTCAAGTGGTATGAAAAAACAAGGGTGCTACCTTAAAGTTATGATTACTCTATGGTGCTCGTCATAAAATAAAGTAGTTAAAATGGATTTGGGTTAAATTTTACTACTGAGGAGAAAGGAAAGGATGAAATGATATGTATATAACATAATGGAGTAAAACTGCCTCTTTTAAGCTGTTCCAATAAAAGAGCAATGTTACCTGAGAAAAGCCCTAAGGAAGCTCCGAGCCACAGAAATAAAGATTACAAAATTTTAATAGCAGACAGTTGTCTTATTTTATAACAGTTTTTTGAGATGTGTTTTACATACCATACAATTTATCCCTTTGAATGTGCAGTTTAATGGTTGGTAGTATTTTCAGAGTTCTGTAACCATCATAAATATCCAATTCTGGAATAGTTTCATATTCCAAAAAGAACCCCGTACCCACCAGTAGTCAATGCCCACGTCTTCCCAACTATCTTGACCTTAGGTAACCCTTAATCTACTTCACTGCTTGTCCAGGACATTTCATATAAATGGACTCACACGGTATGTGGCCATTTGTGACGGGCTTCTTTACCTTAGCACTGTTTTTTCACAGTTTATCCATGTTGTAACAAGTATCAATACTTCATTCCTTGCTATCACTAGCTAACGTTACATTGTATGGAAAACTACATTTCGTGTATCCATTCATCAGTCGGTGTACTTACTTGCGTTGTCTTTACTTGTTGGCTACCGTGAATAATGCTGCTATAAACACTCAGGCCCAAGTTGAGTGGGGAGTGGACATGTGCTTTCATTTCTCTCAGGTGTATACTTAGAAGCGGAAGCGCTGCATCACGTGTATTTAATCATTTGAAGAACTGCCCGACTGACTCCGAAAATAGCTGCAAACGTGCCGCTTTTACTAGCAGTGTGTGAGGGTTCCAGTCTCTCCACTTCCTCGCCAGCTCCTGTTACTGTCTGTCTCTTTGACTCCAGCCGTCCCAGTGGGTGTGAAGTGTGATCTCCTTGTGGTTTTGATTTGCATTTCCCTGCTGGATAATGATGTTGAGAATCTTTATTCACTCACAAGCCACCTACATCTTCTTTGGAGATGTATCTACTTCTCCATTTGGAGAAATGTCTATTTCCTTTGTCTATTTTTTAATTAAGTTATGTGTTTTAGAGTTGTTAAGACTTCTTTATATATTCTAAATGCAGTTCCTTATCATATTCCTCATTTATAAAATTTTCCTCCCATTCTGTGAGTTGTCTTTCACTTTTTAAATGGTGTACTCTGAAGTACAAATTTAAAAACTTTTCTATTATATCAGGTTTATCTACTTTTTTCTTTTCTTGCTGTGCTTTATTATCTTTCAGAAAAGAATAATTTTTATGGAACTATAAGATTATAGAACTGAGTTGCCCCTAAGATGCTTTTATATTTTTTTCTACCAACAAGAAGAAAAAAAAGTTCCATTTTCCTCAAGAGTTAATAGTCATTTTCTCTAACATTTGGACTGCTTCTTCAAAGTTAAGAGACTATAATCAATGCCAGCCAACTTTATCTTTGGCAAAGGCAATTAAGCAGCATTATTCAAGCTTATCAGTTCTGTGTCATTTTATGAGCTAAAGCAATTAGAAGAACTTACCATTTTTAAAAATCACATAATTATTGACTATCACAGCTCCTGTTACTTTGAAAGGTGATGACTTGTAACACTGCTATGAGGTAAAATGAAAATAAAGAATGAAAAGAAAGTCCTGAAGGTACAGGTCAAAGGAAGAAAGAAACATAAATTACAATTAGGGTGAAACAGCGTGAAATCGTAATGCATTTTTTAAGACCCTTTAAGTCAAATTAATGAAAAGGAAAGAGGCTCAGTGTTTTGCTTTGGTAGGATTTGGATTTAAAGAGTTAAATTATTTTTTTAATTCAACCTATTCATTTTCATGTCAAAGCTTTAAGGGACAAAGTAAAGTGTTTTCAAGACTTTAATTATAAAAGATCATCCAGCAAATCTTTATGTAGATCATCTGAAAATCTACATATTTTCCAAGGCTGGGGTAATAAATTACTCATCTTTAGGTCTCCAATGCCCAACACATATATTTGCACTGAAAAAGGTGCTTGAAAAGCCCAAAATATTTAATTGCAATAAGATATTGAATTTATCTTTATATAAAGTCTCCTGGATAAACTCAGAAGTAGCATTGGCCCCCAAAATTCATTATGGATATTTCTTCACAGTTTTACCCCTAAAGCATACATTCATCTTTACATGTGCTTTCTTCCCTCAAGGTTTTGCTGAATGTCATTGAAAGAATTCTTTTTAAAGTCAGTTTGGTTTTACTAAGAAATAAACTACGGTGATTCACCAGTATAACTGACCTATTTGGTTTGATTTGGAAAAGGTCAATGGAATTACGCTCTGAGAGCAGGCTATTACCTTTCAGCTCAAAACCTGCCATCTCGCCTCTGCTTACTTTCAGTGACCGTGTTTCCTCCCTGTTTGTCTTCCAGTAGTGAACAGGGAACGTAGGCACAATGGGGAGAGGGCGCAGCAGCCAAATGAACCACACACGCATCCCAGACAACCTCTTCTGTTCCTTCCTGCCCTTCCAGTCTGTACCAGCTCCAATTCAGATCAGTTCTTCCCCTGTTCTCACATGCATTCCCGCCTGAAGTTAAAGGCCGTAAACTTAGACAGTCTTGCCCTGCCGCTCTTGCAGATGTGCCCCTCTGGTGAGGGCGGGAGTCCACAGAGGGAAGGGATTGTGCCAACCCAGGGGCTGGACCCACTACCCCCAGATCATGCTCGGGAATGCTGGAGGTCCAGTTCACTCTCAGAGCTGCGTGGGCTTCTTCCCTGGTTTCATCCTCTACCGGGAAGACTTCAAGCCCAAGGACCATCCAAGGTTGTCTGTTTGCAAGAGAGATATGGACAAAGCTTGAATATGTGTGCAGAAGTGTCCAAATATATCCTTATTTAGTATCCCCAAGGTGTGAGATGGAGAAGGGTATAGGCCATGGGCATGGACGGCCAGCCTGGGCCAGGTCTGCCCCAGTCCTGCATCTCAGTGTGCAACTCTGGAATTCTGAAGTCCTAGAACCTAAAATTCTGTTTTTGGGTATTATTACAAAAGATTATGTATCAAGGTAAAAGAATAGAACATATTTTACTAAATATGTTAGCTTGATTAATCATTATTTATACTTAGGGTATATGGATGTCCATTTGTACTTCTGCCTTGGACCCTGAAAATGTGAGTAGTAAGTCTGCTAGGTTGGGGAGTCCAAGTTTAATTGATGCATTGAAAGTACTTATTATGGACTTCCAGCCAAGATGGAGGCATAGGTGGACACCCCATGCTTCCTCGCACAACCAAAATTAAGGGCAACAAAGATTTAGAAACAAGAAAACAACCAGAAGTGATAGAAAATTGAACTGTACGGAAGTCTGACAACCATTCATCCAGACCGGTAAGAGGGGCAGAGTCACAGCAGGAAAAAGTGGAGGTTGGCAGACCCCAGGCGCACAGGCAGTGGCTAACAGACCCCGGGCACTGGGTGGCAACGGGCAGACCCAGTGAGGCTGTGCAAGGTGGCCAGCTGACCAGGCAGTCACACATTTATGAGCAGATAATCCAGGCGAAAACAGGGAATAAGACAGACCTTGCTTAACCCACGGCCCCAGCACTGGGAAAAAAAACCTAAAAACACCAATTGAAACACCAGCCTCACAGGAGAGTTCATTAAAGAGATCCTCAGGGTCCTAAAATGTACACAGGCTCACCCACATGGAAATCAGCACCAGAAGGGCCCAATTTGCTTGGGGGAAGTGGCTGAAGGGACTGGAATCTGAGAGAGAGCAGAGCAAGCACCTTTGTTCCCTCTCAGACCCTGCCCCCACATACAGTGTCACAACCCAGCAACTGGGCTGCCCTGCCCTGGGGTACACCTAAGGCTCTGCCCCTCACTACGTAACAGCCACGACCAGACCAAAAACAAAAACAAACAAAAACAAAAACAAAAATGGTTCAAACAGGAGAACAGATCAAAGCCCCAGAGCCAATTCATCTAAGCGACCAAGAGATAGCCAACCTATCAGATGCACAGTTCAAAGCACTGTTGATCAAGATGCTCACAGAATTGGTTGATTTTGGTCACAAATTGGATGAACAAATGAAGGCTACAATAAGTGAAATGAAGGAAAATGCACAGGGAACTAATAGAGATGGGAGGAAAACTGGGACTCAAATCAATGGAGTGAACCAGAAGGAAGAAAGAAACAACCAAACAGAAAAGAATAAAGAAACAAGAATTCAAAAAAATGAGGAGAGGCTTAGGAACCTCCAGGATATTTTTAAACATCCCAACATCTGAATTATAGGAGTACCAGAAGGAGAAGAGGAAGAGCAACAAGTGGAAAACTTATTGGAACAAATAATAAAGAGAACTTCCCCAATCTGGCAAAGGAAATAGTCTTCCAGGAAGTCCAGGAAGCTCAGAGAGTCCCAAAGAAGTTGGACCCAAGGAGGAACACACCAAGGCACATCATCATTACATTAGCCAAGATTAAAATGAAGGAGAGAATTCTAGAAGCAGCAAGGGATAAAGGCAGAGTCACCTACAAAGGAGTTCCCATCAGACTGTCAGCTGATTTCTCGAAAGAGACCTGACAGGCAAGAAGGGGCTGCAAAGAAGTATTCCAAGTCATGAAAGTCAAGGACCTACATCCAAGATTGCTCTATCCAGCAAAGCTGCTATTTAGAATGGAAGGGCAGATAAAGTGCTTCTCAGATAAGGTCAAGTTAAAGGAGTTCATCATCACTAAGCCCTTATTACATGAAGTGTTAAAGGGACTTATCTAAGAAAAAGAAGATAAAAAATAGGATAGTAAAAAGATAGCAAACTCACAGATATTAACTACCACACCTAAAACAAAAGCAAACTAAGCAAACAAGTAGAACAGGAACAGAACCACAGAAATGGAGATCACATGGAGGGTTAGCAACAGGGTAGTGGAAGGAGGAGAGTGGGGAAAAGGTACAGAGAATAAGTAGCATAGACAATAGGTAGAAAATAGACCGGGGGAGGGCAGGAATAGTGTGGGAAAAATAGAAGCTAAAGAACTTCTGACACATGGACATGAACTAAAGGGGGGGAATGTGGGTGGGAGGGGGTGTGCAGGGTGGAGGGGAATGATGGGGAAGAAATGGGACAACTGTAATAGCATAATCAATAAAATATATTTTAAAAAAAAGAAAGTATTTATTATGTTCCTACCTCGTGCTAAGTCCTAGGTGACAGCAGCAAACTGAACAGGTAAGGTCCTGCTCTTAAGGGACTTATATGCTAACAGGGGAAGATAAGTAGGCAACATCCAGGTAAACCAATGCATGCATGCATTCATTCAGCTATTCACTCGCTCAACAAATATCAATTGCCGGACACTGTTACAAGACTCCCTGGCCTTGTGAAGTCTATGTCCCAACTTCAAATATTAGTAACAGTAAAGAAAGAAATAAAAATAAGTAAATTGCTAGAGAGTTACAGATGAATGACATTGGCCCCATAGATGAGATTGTCAAGAAGCCGGAGATCCTATAGATCTCTGGTGGGATCTATAGGATAGTGAGAAGACAGGAATGCAGAAAGTAAGAAAAGAGTGTTTTCTGGAAGGAAGAGCAGGTACACTCCCAGCAGGAGGGAACTCGGAGAGTTCAAGGGGCAGAGGAAAAACACGTGTGGCTGGAGGAGCATCATTAAGCAGATGGAGCCTGTTGCCGAACAGATGAGTGGGCATCAAAGGGTGTTTTTGCTCACTCTGCCTTAGAGATAGGTCGCCAATTCCTGTGTTTCCTGAGGGTGTCAGGAAGGGGACAATGAACACTTAGAGCAGGAAAGCCACGGCAGTGGAAGGAGAAGTCTGCCTCAGTCTGGCTCGTCCCTGCTGGCTGTGCCTTGAGACATTGCAACAGTCAGAGCTATCGAGTGAGTTGTCTTGAGAAAGCATGCACTCAGGCTTGAGAGTCCTCAGCAGCAAAGTGAATGGCTTGTCCAGTCGGAGGCAGACCTCCAAGAACCTATTGCCCTCAGTGGGTGAGCTAGAGCGACACTCAGTCCACATCTTCATCCAGCAAGTTGCTGGAGGTACCTGGACTGTGGTCCATAGTCTGTAGCTACCAACTGCCCATGTCAACAGGAAACTAACGTGCAAGCTTGTCTGTGTGCCAGGCTCTGACACCATGCTCCCTGCACCTTCCCTCACCGAAATGAATTCTCACAAATCAATGCTGAAGGTATCGTTGTCACCCTTTAATCAGAGAAATCGGAGCTTGAAAAGAGAAGGCAACTGCTGTAAGTCACGTGCTGACAAAGAGTGGCTCTCTCCCCAGGACGTGATGCTGCCTGCCTCATGGACAGAACGTGGTCATTGGCCTGAAAACAGTGCTCGCTCCGCAGCAAGATACACTCAGAATCCAGCCTGGCCACTGGGCCACTGTGTGACCTTGGGTGAAAGATTCCTCCGAGTCTCGATTTCCTTCTCCGTAAGATGAAGATGATTGCAGTGTCCTCTGTAAAAGGTTGTAGGAGGTAATGCATGTGTAATATTGTGATTTATAATAAAATATATAATTTTGTCTTCATCCCCATTTCTAGCACAGAGCTTCTAAAACCCCTGGAATTTCCTAAGTGGTGATAGCGTAAAGGTGACTTTTGGAAATGCTCTAGGTTACCTGAGGGCGGGGGCTGGTTGCCGGGGAGCCCACCGTGTGAGCAGAGGGCAGAACAGGTAGATCGCTCCATCTCCGAGGGGAAAAGAGGGGCTGAAGGCTGAGCTGACTGCCAGTGGCCAATGATTTCATCAGTCACGCTCATGTAAGGAAGCCTTCTTAAAAATGCAAAAGGACAGAGTGCAGAGAGCTTCTGTGTCGGTGAATACGTGGAGATTCAGGGAGAGGGGAGCGCAGGGAGAAAGCACGAAACCTCCAAGCCCTTCCATCTGGCTGCTCCTCAGTTATATTCTTTTATAATAAACTGGTAAGCTAGTAAGTAAAATGTTTCTGATTTGTGTGAGCTGCTCTAGCATATTTTTGGAATCCAGGGAGGGAGTGATCAAAACCTCCAACTTATAGCCGGTAGGTCAGAAGTGCGGGCTTTCGACTAGTATCTGAAATAGAGGAGGCAGGCAGCTCTGAGGCACCGAACCCTTAACCTCAGGGGTCTGACATTGTGCCCACGTAGCCAGTCTCGCAATTGAGTTGAATTTTAGGGCGCCCAGGTGGTGACGGAGCATTTCTTGTTGGTGTGGGGAAACGTCCCACCACCACAACAGAACGGGGTGCTAGAGCCCTGAGCATGCCGAGTGCCTGCAAGGTAACAAGCAGTCAACTAATGTCAGCTGGTCCTGTGACTGTCCCTTTGTGTCTCTCTCTTCTGTTCAGCACCTGCTACAGAGTCCCAGATGTTTATCGATCCTAAGTGTTATTTCACCAGGAACCACCAACCGCCCTTTTAAACGTGTGCCAGAGCTTGTCAAATTGGGTTGCCGCTGATGAAGTCTGAGCTGTGGACCCTCAGGGAGCAAAGCATCCATCTAGAGCAGTGACTTTCAAGACACAAGAATGTTTCAAACCTGCAACACCTGACTGTTCAGTCAGGGACAGGGGCCTCTTTTCCCTTAGATTGTCAAATAAAAAAATGACAAGAGCCGACACAACCATAGCTGTCCAGTGTGAATAAATCAAAACTATAGCTCTTTTTGTCAGATTGGCAGAAATATCCTATGTTTTGTGGTGTGCTGCAGAGTTTTACCAATCAGTGTGTGTGTGTGTGTGTGCGCGCGCGCGCGCCATGAGATGGGAAAAGCTGAAAATGGCCGATCTAGGGAGCCGACACTAATATTCACAGAAGCATTAAACGCTGGGCAGTGAGATGAAGAGGCCTCTGGGAAAGTCATCCTCCTCGGTGGGAACATCTCCGCTTACAGCATCTCCTGGCGTTTGCTGAGCAGCCTGAGTCCCAGTGGGACTCTCCAGTCCGGGGCCAGATGAATGTCACACAACTGCGTCCCTCCTCTCTGGTTAAATTAACCTTCCGTGGAGAAAGCACCCACTGACACACTAGTGATTGTACTCAGACGTTTCACAAAGAAAGCCCATTCTAAGAACTACCTGAGCAGAACCCAAACCTCTGTACTTAGGCACGTTTAAATCCCCAGGCTTTTCCATGACTTCTGGTAGAGTTTTGATATTGCTCCTTTGTACCAGATGTTCTAATTTATTTAAAACATTGAACGCATCCTTTGGACAGGTGGTTCAGAGGGCTGTAAGCAATTAAGGAGAAGGTGGGCTAAATTACTACATCTTCACCTTTGGTCTCATATTCTTCCTCCTGCAGGCTTTCTGGCCAGCTCACTCACAGCTCCAGAATGAGTCTCCCGTGGGCTTCCACCACTCAACTGCAGCAGCTGCTCTCTGCATAGTTTATGAGACTGTTGTCGCTATGAATGAGATCATACCATTCGTGAACTACTGGGAGTGCTTAGGAGGGAAGGGCGAGTGGGTAAATTTAAAGTATTGGTATTGTTATTGCTTTGTTTTCTTAATGGCTAAAGGGACAGATGAGTAATCCTGCAACAGTGGTTTCTGATCTATTTTCTCGCAAGCCACAACAAAAAATGTATATAATTTATACGTTAAATCAGTTACTAATCCTGAAACCAAAGTTTCATATAATAGTACTTACCCTTCCTAAATTCCACATACTCTGATAGTTTCTATTCTGTTTTAATAAAATACTGGCTGCAATCTACAAGTATTAATGAGTCATAACTACTCATTAATGAGTCGTAACTTGCAATTTATACAACACTGTTGAAAAGTTGAAAACTTATCTTTCAGTATAAGACAAACTAGGCTCAGGTCCCACGCATTCCCCTCTCCCAACAGACATGTACACGCATGCGCTCACAAACTACCCATTCTTTCGGAGTAAATAATATTAATCCAAGAAAATTGGCCACTTCCCTGATTATCCTCACAATACTCCAGAGAGAACAGAGTTGCTCACTAAATGAGATATTTGCATCCATTCTGAATATATCATTTTATTTTAAGGACACAAAACCACAAAACATGAGCTTTCTTGAAAAGTATGCATATTTTCATGGACTTGTGATTAAGAAATCTTCAACAAGCACATTTTCCTCTTGAGACTCTGGATGGGCTCATTTCCTAACAGAAAATGCAAACATGTGGATTCTCATTTTTAAAGCATTGACAGTTCAGCCTGATCATGAAAGAGGAGGAAAAGGAAAAGTGGACGAGGAAAACAAAGAAGGAAAAGGAGGAATACAGTGGGAGGGGAAGGATACGGATTTAAAACACATGCTGTTACATGTAAATGTTTTCATTATATTAGAATAATTAGTATTGGTTAAATATTCTAAGTTTATAGTATGATACCAGCCAAAATACAGCTCACTAAGGAGAATGTTGCTTTTCACTGATGAAGGGAAGTCATGACCTGTTTACACCCTTGATTTAGAAGTTCTTTTTTTTTCCTCAATAAAAGAGCATTTTAGAATGAGATAAGCTCAGCAATTTTTTTTTGTTTTAATTAATAAGCTTTAATTTCTATAGCAGTTCCAGGTTCAGAGCAAAACTGAGGGGAAAGGACAGGGAGTTCCTATTTAGCCCTGTCCCCACAGAGGCACAGCCCACCTCTACCCATACCCCGTACCTCCGGGGACACCTGTTACAGCCTGTGAGCCCACTTTGGTGCATCCTTATCAGCCGAAGCCCATAGTTTGCACAAGGGATCATTCTGGTGTTGTACATCCCACAGGATAAATGCACCATAAGAGGTATCCACGACAGAGTAGATTCTTTGCCCTAAAAACCCCCTTTGCCCTGCCTAGTCATCTTCATCCACAACCCCTCCTAACCACTAACCTTTTCACTGTCTCCAGAGCTTTGCCTTTTCCAGAATGTCAAAAAGTTGGCATCACACGGCACAGAGCACTTTCAGATTGACTTCGCCCAAACTTCAAGTGCATTCAGCTTCACTTTTATAGCTCATGTCTTCTTAGCACTGAAGAATACTCCATCATCTGGATGTAACACAGTTTATATATCCACTCACCTACTGAAGGACATCTTGGTTGCTTCCAAGTTTTGACAATTACAAATAAAGCTGCTTTTGCATTTCTCTGATGACTTTTGCTGTGGAACGTTCTTTTACATGTACATGTACATACATGTAAAAGTACATGTACTTTATACAAATATGTATATTTGGGGGGTTATGTATCTTTTGCCCATTTTCAGGCCAGGTTTTCTTATCATCGAGTTTTAAGAGCTCACTGTATGTTTTGGATAACAGTTTTGTAACAAGATATATCTTTTGCAAACATCTCCCGGTTCATGGCTTGCCTTCTCATTCTCTTGATGCTTAGTAGTTTTTAGTATTCCCAGGTGTGTTGAATTATGCAGCTTCCTAACAAAAGAGAAAGATTTATATAATTTTCAGATTGTGTTGTCAGGTGAATTAACCCTAGTTTTATTTTTATCAATATTGATTGTGGAGACCTTGATAAAATCACATTCCTTAGTCTCCCAAAATATATTTTTATCTTCTCCAGTTGGCTTTTTAATAAAATTGTAGTTTTTCATAGCACATTAAATTTTATCATGCACAATTTTTTTTTGCCTTTTGTGGGCAGAGGGATATGTAGCCAAAATGTGTTTTTAATAAGATGAAAAAGAGATACTATTGGCAAAAGAGTAGGCAAACAGAACAATGGAATGGAATAGAGATCCCAGAAACAGACCCCATGGAAACGCAGTCACCTGATCTGAGACACAGGAGCAAGGCACAGAAATAGAGCAAAGAATCTTTTCAAACAATGGTGCTGGGATAACTGGACATCCACATGCAAAGAAGTAAATCTGGACACAGACCTTTCACCCCTCACAAAAATTAATAAATGTAAAAATTAATTTTTACATAATTTTTATGTCTCTTTCACAGACATAAATGTAAATGCAAAAATATATGTAAATCCCAGAATATAACATGGGAGAAAACCTAGATGACCATGGGAATGGCAGTAACTTCTTAGGTACAACACCAAACATTGATCCTTGAAATAAATAACGGAGATAAATAAAGCTGGACTTCATTAAAATTAAATTTTCTGCTCTGTGAAAAACACTGTCAAGAGAATGAGATGACAAGTGACAACATGAGAGAAAATATTTTCAAAAGACACATCTTATAAAAGACTCGTACTCAAAATTTACAAAGGATTCTTAAAAATCAATAAGAAAACTCAATTTGAAAATGAACAAAAGATCTTAACAGATACCTTAGTGAAGAAGATATACAGATGGCAAATAAGTTTATGAAAGGATGCTCTACATCATATGTCATCAGGAAAATGCAAATTAAAACAATATTTAGATACTACTATATACCTATTAGAATGGCAAAAATCCAAAACACTGACAACACCAAATGCTGACAAGGATGTGGATGAACAGGAAATCTCATTCACCCTTAGTAGGAATGCAAAGTAATACAGGAATTTTGGAAGGTAGTTTGGCAATTTCTTACAAAACTAAACATTTCCTTACCATACAATCCAGCAACTATGCCTGTTAATATTTACCCAAAAGAATTAAAAATTTAGATCTACACACACAAAAAAAAATGCACATGAATGTTTATAGCAGCTTTATTCATAGTTGTCAAACTTGGAAGTAACCAAGATGTCCATCACTGGATACATAAGTAAACCATGGTATGTCCAGACAATTTAATGTTATTCAACACTAAAAAGAAAAATCCACTATTAAATCACAAAAAGACATGGAAAGACCTTAAATATACATTATTAAGTGAAAGAAGCCAATCTGAAAATGCTACATACTGCATGATTCCAACTACGTGACATTCTGGAAAAGGCAAAACTACATGCTGGAGTGAGAAAGGGAATAAATAAGCAGATCACAGAGGATTTTTAAGGCAGTGAAAATACTCTGTATGATAGTGTAATAGCTGATATGTGCCATTATACATTTGTCCAAACACATAGGATTTACACCACCAGTCCTGAACCCTAATGTAAACTATGGAGTTCAGGTGATTATAACATATCACCGTAGATTCATCAATTGTAATAAATGCACCACTCTGGGAGGAAGTGTTGATAATGAAAGACGTTATGCATGTGGGGACAGGGATATACAGGAACTTTCTGTACTTTCCCTTCAGTTTGGGTGGGGACCTAAAACTGCCCTAAAGATATTATAATTTTTAAAAAGAGATAAACATTAGAACTGTTGTGTAAGACAAACTTGCTAGATTGATTTGATTAGAAAGTGGTAGAGAATAACATATACTTCTATTTGTAAAATTGTCTGCTGGAAGGTGGGCCCCTTGTAGCACAGGGTTCCCTCACTAGGCGAGTGTTCTAGAAACTGTTCTGTATCAGTGTACCAGCTGGCATTGTTGTGAGATGTTGCGTTCTGCCTCAGTGAATGTTTCTGCAGGCTCAACACATTGCCCATTTAATGACGGGTGATTTATGAGCGCACCTGCCCACACTGCACAGAATGTTCAGTTTTTGACCCCAAAAAGTCATGACTCCCATACTGCATCCTCCCTATTCACCCAATCTGACCCTGAGCTACTTTTGTTTGTTTGTTTTCCTGGATGGAAAAAGTCCTCAGAGGGAAATGTTTTGCTGATGTGGAAGAGGTAAAACAAAAAAACAGCAGAAGCACTAAAAGGCATCAAAATTGATGATTTCCAAAACTGTTTTAAGTAGTGGAAAAAATGTCTCAGTAAGTGTATTACATCAAATGAAGAGTACTTTCAATGTGACTGAAGTATAAATATGTAAGAATAAATACACTTTTTTTATAAATAAATTCTGTTTTGGGGGGTCCCTCCTCATACATTTCTACCCATGAAAAACACTAGCCCCATTCTTCATATAATTTCATATGACTAAAAATATAAAAATACTTATTTCTTTTATTGTACACAAGCATAAGGAAGCACAGACTCTTCTGTGTTTCCATATTTATAAAGGACGTCATAAATTCTGACCTTAGGCATGCACAAATGGCCAGGTGGATTTTCAACACAGCAGAGGAAACGATCCTGCCCATTGGATTAGGTTTAATATTTAAAGGGCATTTTTACAGCTCCAAAATATGAATACTTTATCTACATTAAACACTGAAAAGCATGAATCAATAGACAACCAATTCCATGCAAAAATTCAGTAAATATTTGTGTTACAAAGCACAGAAGAGCATTTGGTAGGGGTTATTGTTTAGATAGATTTCCTTCCTGATATTTTTCTAAGTCTATTTTTCCAGACAGGGTTTGTACTTCCTGTCCCTGGAGGTTCTATCCACCAATGATAACATAAGGTCCCATGAAAGATCCAGCTTTTCCTTGCATGGTTGATCGGTTATGATTTACTCACCAGTATTTAGGCTTTCAACAGTCGCATTCTAGTACCATCTATTGATAACTTAGCTATTGCACAAAGGGAGTTTGGGGTAGGATATAAAAATATTTGAGATTCTTACATGATTGTAACATATCCTTGGTTTGACTCAAAGAACCACCCCTTAAATTACTCAGATGTACAGGCATCAATACACAGATCTGGAGTTTGGGTAATTGAAGCTGTCGGTTTAATCTAGATGCAGTTCTGAATGAATAACCCAGACATGGGACAACCAGAAGCTGAATAAATCAAGTGGGATTTCAAACAGAACTATTTGTGTAATTGCTTCAATTATTCATGAGGCTTTGAGTGTGGAAACTTGACCTATGAAATCTTGGAGGTCAAAACACTTAGTTTCTACCCAAAACACCAATAGCTACAAAAAAATTACTTATTTTTCCTGCTCTATTTATCAGCGGAAGTGTCTTTACCAAATTTCCTTTTACCTCCTCTTCCTCAATTTAGAAAAGGAAAGAGCCAAGCAGTTATAAAAACATATTAGATTCAACAACCTCTGATACCAAGCCTTGGAAATTCTGAAAAAGTGAAAATAGGGCTTTTGGGACTAACCAGCTTTGTCCTTTGTCAGGACTCTGCTGAGCCAATGACAGACAGTGTCTCCAACATGGACAAAGGTTACTTTACCCAGGATTTTTAAGTTCCTGCGAAAACAGTGTTAGGTTTTAATGCAACACTAAGAACTACTTAAAAACAGGAATGTGTAGAGAAAGGAAGCAAGGCCCAAGAAGAAAGGAGGAAAAAGGAAATTGGTATTTGTTGAGAGCAGGGTATCCTAATAATAATACTAATAATAATAATAATACAGAAAAGAACCCTTAGAGTACTTAAAACAGGTCAGGCACTGCTTTATGAGTTTTCCTGTGGATATCATGTCACACACACACTCATCAGGTCTTTCATTCTAACAACAAGCCTACACGGTAGGTACCATTATTATCCTTTAGAGGGTAGCTTCTGTTCTTGTCCTGTGCCTTCCTGATTCTAGACTCAGTTCCCCATCCCAACAAAAAATAAGGCATAACTGCAAATGTGTGAGGGAATGATGTAGGTATTTTTAGAAAGAGTTTCACAGAAAGATGGAAGCATATATTATATACCATAAAAGTCTTCATCCCTTTCCATATTCAATATCTCCATTCTCCTTATACCATCTTCTTCATACTCAGGGCCTGTAGAAATTATTTTCTTATCAGGCCTTCAGCACAAAATCCACTCAGTAAGACAAAGTGAGGTTGCTACCCTCTTAGAGAGCAGGTAAGGTGCCATCGAGTTCCCCTCACACAGGCCTCCAGGCCATTTTATCCACCTTAACTGCTTGTCAAACTATTATCCAACCAGCACTTCTTTCCCTCAGGGAGCGAGCTGATGCTGAGAAAATTAAGTGTTCTCCACATCCTCACATTATGTCTCGTGCATTTTACATGGACTGTTACTAGTTTTTCACCATGGCATTGTTAGGTAGGCATTATTACTCTCTGTTTTAAAGGTGGGAGGTCTGAGCTTCACAAGTTAAGTAATTCAGGATTAACCAAACATCCCAGTTTGTCTGGGACTGTTCTTATTTAGTACAGAAAGTTCCAGGTCCTGGGGAACCCCTCAATCTTTGGCAAATCAGGACTGTTGGTTATACTAACACTGGTATAGTAGTGATAGTCAGTTTACAATTTAGGTCTTCTGGCTCAATGAACACTTGTTGAAAGAAAGAGACAGTTTAGGAGAAAAGAAAAAGGAAGGAAGGGAAGGAAGGAGGACTGGAGGAAGAAGAAAAGAAATAAAGAAATTTCATGGTGATTTATTATCTCATGAATTTTAATGCTATATTATGCATAATTTATAGTCTATACACAGTGTAAGGTAGATAGATATAGATGATAAATAGATAGATAGATAGATAGGTAGATAGATAGATAGATAAACATAGTTGGCTGATATTTGAAGGCCCCAAATCATGAACAACCTATGATGGTTACTTAATATTTGAACCACAAATGCTTGAACTAACTTTAATACATCATCACTATAGAGTTAGCTTATTTGCATAAGAAATATTAGAAACTCCTTTATGGTTGAAATGAGTAACATTGAAACCGTGGGTTAGGTATAAGAGTCTAGTGTGCCCAGCAGCCTGACACCTTTCCACATGGTATGCTTGCCCTCCAAACTGGTCTGGAGCCCCACAGCTTCACAGGGGATTCTGTCACCTTATTCCAGTGTGAAAACTAGCTGAATCTTGCTGTTGGAGTAGCACTGAATCCACCTCCAGAGAACCTTTTATTTAGAGAACTTGCTACCAGATGGCATGATGCCGTGAAAGACGGAGACTGAAGGACCCCGCTGACTTTACAAGCGCAGGTCCAACGGTCCATCTCGTGAGGCTGCTCATTGTCTGCATGAGGGGAAGACTTTGGTGTGAAGTTGGAACATAGCACGTGGGCACAGGGCTGCCGGGGAGGAAGCCTATGGCCTTTACCGACCTCATGGCCTGCCAGGTGAGCCCACGCCTGTTCATAGCCCTGTCCTGCTCCATAGGTAGGTTCCCTCATACTACAACACAAAATAATAAAAATTCTTTTTTTAAATTAATGGTATGTAGAAATTACTTGCTTTAGCCAGAATGGCTTTAAACAGTTGTCTGTAAAATAAGACTTCCACTTCCACAATAGCTACAATATATGAGCTCTTGAAGAAAGAACAGAATGAGCTGTGATGATAGTTGCCCAACATCTAATTAAAACAAAAGAACTTGAAAATGCCTTTCTTATTACGCTTGGCGTTGTTAAAGATGACAGATTGTCCTAGCTGCCTTGCCTCAGCAGAGGGCATCCTCTTTGCTTCTGGGAAAAGGAGAGTTAATCCGAACAGAACATAGCTGTTAAAAATCCCTCCCAAGTTCACACTTTGAGATTTGTGTTACAATCATTGATTCTTTTACCACCTCTCCTGCATTTGCCAACCCACTAAAACTCTGGTTGGGCCAGAAATTCAACTTCTATAAAATGGTAATTCCTTCTTCCTATAAAACATTTAATTGAGCTAATATTTCAAGTTTTTCATTATCGTCATAAGGAAGCATTAATGGTGAGGGGAAAAAATCAGTCAGCAAAATTTCTATTACTTTTCCATTAGTGAATGTGGCCATTAGGCCCTACCTCGGGAAGATCTCATTTCCTGAAGGACCAAACAATGATGAACTAAGAGAGACAGTTGAAACATATAAATATATAATCTTAACCACGTATAGGAAGAGTCAATCTAGGGCAAGTTCGCCAGTGTCTATTTCTTGAACAGGTTCCCTCCCCCACTTAATAGATTTCTCCCAGAAGAAACAGGCAAAGCACGTAACTATCCATGGGCTCACCATCTGCGTTGCTTTGCAGTTTAAATTTCATATTTCCTTTCTAGCTTTTCAATTTTGCATATTTAATTTTTTACTTCAGTAGGGCTTTTTTTCGGGATATAAATGAGTATGGCAAATACTCTAGTGTAGGGTATATTCTTTTAAAGAAACTATTCACTTTGCAAAAATTCTTCAAATGATGCTTAGAGTTGAACCCTTTATTCCAAAAGTGGGAACTATTTAAGCCTGGTTAACAAAGACATTTCTGAGCCTTTCATACTTAAAAGTATAGAAAAGAAAGTGTTTCCTTTTTCCCTTGCTCTCAATTTTGAGACTTCCACAGACTCAGCAATAAATGGCCCTCTGATCCATTGTTTCTAAGAATTCAGTCTCAACTTAAACCATAAATTCTGTGTAAAAATAATGGCAGTACTTGGTATAAAAACCAATTTCAAACAAGGGAGGGGATCAGCGTAAAGATACCAGGGGAATTAAGCTATTCGGCTTGTATAAGCTTCTCAATTTTCCAAGGCAACAGTTTTAGACAGAACAAAAGAACAAAGTGAGAGTGGACGGGAAAACAGTATTAAAAACAGGAGGTCACAGAGGTGAACGCTGAGGGGCAGCAGTCAGCTGTAGACTGGGCTTCTCACACCACACAGGGTTCAAGTCTGCACGCTCTGCGTCAGGAAGGGTCTGCCCAACGTCACATAAATGGCAGTGGAAGTGCGAAAGTAAAAAAAAGGACTCCAAAGCCACTACTGCAGGGTGTAGGTCCTAAGGAAAAATGAAGAGAATTGGAAGGAAAAAGCAAGCAGGTATATCTCAGCAGAATCTAAGGGAGACCTTTCTAAATTTTGGAGTGGCCCAGAAACAAGATTCTATCTAGGTATTGTACTTCCCATTACTGGGGTCATTCACTCAGGGACTAGACAACCTCTTACATGAGGTGGCATTGGGGGGATTTGTAGGATAAGCCCCGGGGGTAAAAATGTACTTCTGGGATTTCTTCTGTCCTGCCTCTGAATTCTGCAATGCTTAAAGGGGAAGGTATATTATGATATGCTGGACCTCAGAGATAAACAGTCTATATCTTAACATTAAACAAGAACAAGAAGAAAGACAGCATAATAAAAACTCAACCGACACTGGTTCTAATAAACCTGGTCTTATTTTTCTTTCTTAACGATAAGTCCAGACATAGGCAGAAGCTGACAATGGACTAGCTGGAATCCCAGCAAAGGACCAGCTTGCGGATACAGTGCAAGCATCTGGCCCCAAAGGGCAGAGTTTAGGGGCAGGAAAGACTGTCTGGGGTCATTCCTCGGTTAATCGAGTAATAGTCAATGAATTAAATTCGCATGTTTTACCTTACGTTTGAGGTTCACGTCCCTCTTCTTTTATTGTAAGTCTAACAAAATGTAAGGGCTCTGAGTAAACTTACTCCAATCTGCAAACTTAATTATATACCTTCAAATACTTTAACAGTGATAGAAATGTAATGTGTTTGATTTTCTTTTTAGAAGACTTCCATTTTATACCTGACAAAACTTCCCACTTAACTAAATAATTCTAAAAAGTCTAATAAATTAAAGTTATAGATACAGTGACTCATTGCCTAAAATATTGTAACGAGATTACACACATATGTGAATATAGTCTAGTATATCTGCATGTCTACATTCATGTATGTATGTTATTTCATACACTAGGAGGCTAAATATGTGATATCCATGCTTGTGATAACATTCCCTCCTTATCCTTCAGGGTGAGGACAGGTTTTGTTTCATAGTAATTCCCTCCTTACCCTGCATTTTTAATTTCTCCTCTCTACTGTCTTCTTTCTTGCAGTGCTTAAACAGATTCATAGCTTTCTGAGCATAAAGACAGAAAATGTTTAAACGACCTGGTGATGCCTGTTAGCTACTCCTTGTCTCTTTCTTCAAGGTCAGTCCCCGCAAAATAGTGATCTGCAAACACCATACCCCCTCTTTAACGCCACACTATTCAAACTGTGGCCCACCCAACTGCAAATGCAATGCACTGCCCCTGAGTCTAGTCTTCCTTGATCTCATTATATAGTTGTACTTGACATTGTTCATCCTCCAGATCACTCCCATGGCTCTGATGACATTTCTGTTCATGCCCCAGCCTCCGCACTGGCTCATTCTCAGATTTTTCCTTAGGTGGCTTCCCTTCACATTCCCAGTCTACAAAATATTTGAGCCCTCCCTGGTTCTGCTCTTACCTCCTTCCATTAGAGATCTCCTTCACATCCCTGCTCTACTCACATCTGTGTATGTGCTACAGATTTCACAGTCTGCACCTCTAACTTCTCCAGTGTTTCTCCTAAGCTCCTGGCCAACCACTCCCCTCCCCTACTCACTCTTCAGCATTCACCTCAAACATCACCTCCTCTGGGAAGCCTTTCCTGACTGCCCCTGTTTACTGCTCCTCTGCGTTACAGTTCCCTATGGTCTCCTCAATCAAAGCAGTTATCATGCTACATAGAAACTAGCTGCTAACATAGTGGATGGCATATAAAAGATATTCAATAAAAGTTTTTTGATTGAATAAAAGAATAGTGGGTGTTGATTACTTCAAACTCTCTATACACTGGACTATTTAATGGAGTAATGCTAGGATGGCATTTTGAGGCCTCATTTTTAACAAATATCTGTACCTAAGATAATGAGTAACTCAATATCATTTATTGTTCAACTCAAATAATATAGAGTATCATAGACAGCCTTTATATCTTCCTGTACAATAATAAAAACCAAATAAGAAGTGGAAGTTTGCATTTATTAGCTTGTTATACTCTGCAGCTAAAAGCAATTCCACTGACCCACAAGATCCCAGCTAAATAAATAAATAAATAAATAACATAAAAGATGGTCTCCTGAGAGCTTAACCGAGGAAAGTTTAATGACGAGGCTTTTGCAGCGTGTGGACAATAGCTGTTGAGCACCCAAAGGACTATGAGCAACGGAAAGCCCACACCAGCCCTGAAGCCGAACAGGCGGGTGGAGGAAATGGTGCAACAGGTGAGGAGCTGGGACGAGACTTGAAGCCGCCACTCAGCATTAGCCTTGGTCACGGAAGGGCACAGACACTGAATGAATCATGATGAAGAAAGAGGGATAAACTCTCCAGGCTTCTGGCCTCTCTCCCACCACCTCCCACGGAGTTCTTCCCGCTGAAGAATCCACTGGAAGACAGAATGCAAGAGAACACAGGTGACGCAGCCTAGAAGTGCAAGTAGGACAGAGAGCAGGAGGCCAGGTGGATGGTAACAGCACACGCCCTGACTCTGCCTGAGTGGAGCAGAGAATAGAGGGAGCAGTCCAGTGAAGGCGTTGACTGGGACTCCTATTCTGTGTCTCCGATTACTTACACCAATAAGGCAAAAACTCCTTTAAATGATCTCTTCTGAACCAACCCTCCAGGCTAACTGACAATCTTCATCCCTCTTTAACCACGTCCTGCCTGGTGTTCAGGGGCTTCTCACTCAGTTCTGATCTTGACATGTGAGTCATCAATTTCCAAAGCATTTGTATTTATTTCTAAAACTCCTTAATGTCAGCTGCACTTATGCTTTTATGTTATTTAATTATCATGCCAGCTACAAAGTACAAACACAAAATTAAAGAAGTTCTTAAACTTCCTCTCATTTTAATCTGTATTCACTCTATACGTGATCTCAACCAGTCTCATGGTTTAATTTATGATCTATATGCTGATAATTTACAAAGATAAACATCCTCATCCTGGCTGGCATGACTCAGTGGATTAAGTGCCAGCCTGTGAACCAAAGGATCACTGGTTCAATTCCCAGTCAGGGCACATGCCTGGGTTACTGCCCAGGTCCCCAGTAAGGGACATGCAAGACACAATCACACATTGATGTTTCTCACCCTCTCTTTCTCCTTCCCTTCCCTTCGCTCTAAAAATAAATAAAGAAAACCTTTAAAAAAAGATATATATCCTCAACATCTTCACCTGAATGTAACAGGTATTGCTAATTTAATGTATTCAGATCTAAGTTTTGGACACCCCCACCACTGTCGCCACCACCCCAAAACTGCTCCACCTGAGTCTCACCCATCTCAGTTAATGGTAGTTCCATGCTTCTACTTATGGGAGGGAAAAAAAAAAAACTTGGATTCACCTTTGATCTATTCCTTCTTTATATTTCATACCAAATCTGTCATTAAAAAATGTTGCTTTTATGTTTAAATTTGATCCAAGTTTGGCCACTTCTAGTCACTCCATCAGTCCATCACTCCATCGATCTGAGGCACCATCATCTTTTACCCGAGTTGTTGCAAGCTTCCTAACTGGTCTCCCAACATGAACCCTTGCACCCCACAGTCTATTCTTAACCAGCAGTGCCGTCCTCATGACTGACCATGTCATTTATCTGCTCAAATCCATTGCTTCTCCACTTCCCTTAAAGCACCAGTCAAAGTCCTTCCGCTGGCCTGCAAGTCCCTCTGTGACCTGGCTCTATGGACCCCGCTCTGAGCTCACGCCTTACGACTCTCCTTCTTGATGACTCTGCTCCCCCCACACTGGTCTCCTGGCTTGTCCTTGAACATTCCAGGCCCAGACCCAACCCAGGGCCTTGGATCTAGTTGTTCCTTACGTTCGGAAAGGCTTTCCAGATATCTGCAAGGCCTACCCCACCCCTCTAAGTTTTTGCTCAAATGTTAGCATCTCATTAAAAGTGACATCATTTAAAACTGCAGACCTTCCCCGACCACTCTTGTTTCTTCTCATCGGATTATATTTTCCCTATAGCATTTAGCACCTGCTGATACTTTATAACTTGATTATATGCTGTGCTTGTTATTTTTTTTATATCTACTCTTAATGGCATGTAAGCTCTCCTGGGCACTTCACTGTAGATATATTCCTTACGGATGTATCTGACACACTCACAACAGTGGCCAGCACTTTGTGGAGGCCCAAATGTTCTTGAAATAATTAAATTTAAAAAATCTTTTAAAAAGTGCAACAGTTTGAAAGTACGATTTTTGGTCATGTAGGTTTGTTCTCGATTTTGTGTTTTTAAATTATTATTGCAACTAATTGGTTCTTATGGAAAACAGGGGGGAAAAAGAAAGTGTTGTGAAATTTCTGGAAGGCAGAGAGTTTTATAAGTTCCGCATATAACGGTGCTTTGAGCTACTGAATGGAAGCAAAAATGGAGTGTGCTCATCAGAACATAAAAGTAAAATAGGAGCCATCCTTTTTATGTAGGTGAGTCCTTATAATTCTTTTTTAGGACTCTATAAAATTATCATTCTTTCAGTTTCAGGTCTGGGAGACTTTTTCCTTTTAAAATCCTTCTGTAAAAAATGTCACAAATCTAATAAGACAGAAACTCTTAAAACCACAGATATGATTAAGGCTCAGTTCCCTAATAAATGTGCAGTAAGGTACTGTCAGCCCTTGAATAAATGAGCTGTGATCAACGATAAATGTGCCAATAACACGTTTTCCAGGACAGCATATTCCAGACTGCTAGGAAATAGGTGAATCGCAGCAGGATCTTATTTTTACACATATTCTTTCTAAACTCCAAACACACCTAAAATTAATTTCTTCCATCACATTAACACTGGACTATTAATCACTGGAAGGTATGCTTGTATTTGACAGGCATAAAAAAGTTGATTTGCATCTGCAAGCGGAAGAGGGTGCACATAAAAGAAACAAGTTTGTCATGTGGAATAAAGTTTTGCATATCCTGGTCTATAGAATATACTGCTTGTTCACTAGTCACACGTGATTGTAAAGGTGACTGTGATAATCTCATCATGAACTTCATATTGGAAGATCTGACCTTTCTTTAACAGCCTGCATGAATTAAGAAGAATATATATGCAGTAGTGCTGTAACAAAAAGAGTGAAATTATAAAATGCTTGAACCCCTCTGGCTAATTTCTAGGAGATAATTTATTCCCTCACTCAGTCATAAGTACACACAGAAACTTTTATTGAATGTCTATGATTCTATACTATATATAGCTTAAAATCAAAGGTAGAAATAATTCAAAGTACATCACGAAATTACTGTTATGAGAATGGACTGTTTACAGGGCTGTGGAACACAGGTGAAGGGCGGGCTAGTTGCAAAATCAGAACTAATGGTAGTTTTTGTCCAGAAGATGAAGACACAGATTAAGTGAACTAGCACCTGTGGAAGAGTTGAAGCAGAGTCTGGCCCACGGTGAGCACTCGGTACCTCAGTACCTGCTGGCCTTTGTCACAGGGAGCCTATTCAGGGCACACATTATCAACTATCCAGGTCAGGCACAGAGAATACACTTGTGAGTGAAATACAGGTTGTCCTTCCCTGACTCATGATGCTTACAGTCTAGTGAAAAGGACTGCGTAATGTAACAGGTGTTCCAGGAGAGGAGGCAAAGGACCTTTCCAGGACGAGCCAGGCCCCCGACGAATCTGGGAACCCAGAAGCGTTCTCCAGAGATCGTGTTAGAGACAGAACTCGTGGGTGCCTTCTCAGGATCCTGGACACCGGGTTTACAACCTGTCGTAGCAGAACCCAGCTGAGGAGGTGCTGACCTGATAAGGGAAGCCTGACCTGCATCCCAAATGAGCATTCTGCCAAGTACCTGACTTTCTAGCCACTTTGCTGTACATCTGAAACTAATATAAAGTAATACTGAAGGAAACTCTATTTGAAAAACTTATTATTTTTTTTAAAAGGTGTGGTTAGACTAAGCCAGCATGCACTAGCAGGGGAAGCACCTGTAGGAATGAATTCCGAGGATGCTTGATTAAGGGAAGAGGAACGTAAAACTGGACAAGGAAGAGTTGGTTGACTCAGACGAATCCTATCTCTGTCCCAGGAGATGGGATTTATCCTTGGCAATGACCCTTGGAGAGGGTGTCAACTCATGACAAGCATGGCTCCTAGAAACAGGGAAAAAGCAATGGCCCGTGCCCAAAGGACAGAATCATGGTGGCAGATGGCGGAGGAAGAGATTTGAAGGGCTCCACTAACTGTGCTTGTGAACCCATCAATGACCTCAAACTCCTCTTCAAGAAAAAAGAAACAAAAAACCTGTTACAGATAAATAACATAATAACTGAACCTCAATGTCATTGTCTTTCCCATATTTCTAACACTCTATCTACCAGCCTGTTAGTATGCTGGACTGCTCCCCAGAAAGGGGATTTTCAATCCCTGTTGGATTTAATCCTTAGCAGATAAAATTCCAAGTCCTCCACCCCATTAATCTTCTTGTCAAATCTGTCACCGTGAGGATGCAGCAATCACTGTGGATGCCTGGGACCTCAGGCACCGGACACTTAACAGGAGCCAACGCACAGACAACGCTTCCCTCCACCTCCTCCAACAAATAGTTAGCAAGCAGACAGAACCCAAAGAGCTCTCAATGTCCCTTTCACAGTAGCAAGCAGCTAGGGTGGTCGTCACCACAAAACCCCCAAAGATTTGGGTTCCAAATGCTTCAGGGGGGAATGTTAGGTAGGATAGATGCAAACTAAGGCAAGGAGCAGGAGGGATACACGTCCCACCCACTGACTCAGCAGTCCTTGAAATTCTGTGTATCTTTTCTATGATCTGGGAAAGAAAGCCTTTGAAACTGTGCTTTCATCCCACGGCCTGAAAAGCAGTACCTAAAGAAAGAAGGCCATTAACACCTTTGAGTATCATGGACAGAGGGTCTGAATTGACATTAACACCCAGACCCCTGAAGTACCCCTGGCCTCTCCCCTGTTGGGGTCGGGCATACAGAAGTCAGGTACTAAATAGAATCCTAACCACAGTGGGTACACGGTGGGTCACACTGGGCCTGCAGACCACACCATGCCATTTCTCCAGTCCCAAACTATCTCGTTAAAATCTACGTGCTTGGCAGTTGACACCAGGTTCTGCAGTAAAACAGCTATCAGAGTGGAAAGCAAAGCGAGGTTTCTGTAGCCAAGAAAATAAATCAAAACAATATCCCATCCCTGGAAGCTGGCAGATGTGAGTGATCTCTTTCAGGATCTAAAGCTACAGGATCACAGTCCCCATCCTACCGCTATTCATTTCACCAGTCTGGCTCCTACAGAACCAAGGGGTTGTGAGTCCTGGGGGAGGACCACGTACGGTGAGCTCGACCCCAACTGCAGTCACCATGCTAACTGTGGTGTCTTCACCTCTGGTTTGTGTGTGTGGGTGAAGGTTTTTTTCTATTGTTACAAGAAAAGAGGATTAGAAGGAGTTTGTATTCACATGGAATAAACAACAAATACACTTAAAGTTTTGCCCCAGCGCTGCCTTAACTCTCCTGCGCTCTCTCTCTCTCTGACATAAAGTAGTCAGAAGAGTTCGGAACCATCTGCACACTGCACAGAATGACACATCGATCCATCACATCAATGACATCCTGTTGATCAGGCTGGATGAGCAAGAGGTGGCGTGCATGCTGCAGACCACACATGTGCTGCTGAGTAGGGAAAATCAACCTTGCAAAGATTCGGAACCTGCCACTTCTGCAATAGGTTTAGTGGTAAGGGGCCTGCCAAGGCATCTACTCCAAAGCAAAGGGCAGTTGATTGTGTCATGTACCCCATAACAAAACAAAACAAAAACCCAAGTGCAATGTCTAGGGGGCCTCTTTGGGTTTGAGGAGCAGTATTTCCACACCTAAGATCACTGCTCCAACTCATACACTGGGTGATATAAAAAGCTGTGATATCTGAGTGGAGCTGGAGGAAAGGGTGTTGGTGGAGGTCCAGGCACCCTACCAGTAGGGAAAAAACAATCTGGCAAATGCCATAATGTTGAAGAGATCAATGGTGGGAGAATAAAAACTCTGGTGGGAGACTCACACCACAGGCCCTTGAGGGTCTGGAGCAAGCCCATGTGTTCTGCACTGGAGAATTGTATGCCTTTGAAAAGCAATTTCCATCATGCTGCTTAGCCCTGGTAAGGATGGAACCTCAAGTAACCCTTTGGTCAGAATTACTGCGAGCTGAGTCCTGTCAGACCCACTAAGTTATAATAAAGGCCCAGCAGACACTCATCATAAGATGAAAATGACACATGAGGGCTGAGCATGTGCGGGATCAGAATGGACAAGCATACTCTGTGACACCCACACACCAACACCACACTAGCACCCTTCCTCAGCTCCCGCCTCTTGCCACGTGGAGAATCCTGCATGGTCAGCTGGAGGAGGGGGACAAAGCCGGAGCCTAATTTCTTATGAGTCAGCCCTATACTGTGCGGACGAGGTGAAAACGGGCTGCAGCCTCACTCGGGAGTGCTCTTGAAAGCCTTGCTTGCAGGCAGTGGGTGTGTACAGCCACCAGATCATCCACTTTGGAGAGAGAGAAGGGGCCCGATTCCTGCGGTGGCAAATGGCCCGGCCAGCTGGGGAGAAGCCTGGAAGGAAAAAGGCTGAAAGATCAGGGCTGGGGACCCACGGGGACAGGCGTGACGGAGTAGACAGCGAGTCTGGACACCTTGTGTTACATTGGAGTGCCCACCTCAACTAATCTGGAAGTGATGAGTTTTGCACATTTCTAATCTTTGTTTTCAATTTAATTTATTTGGTTGTAAGTTTTTACAATTTCATTCTCCATAACCAATTTGTAATAATATCAGTATGTGTAAATTCTGAAAATTTAAAAATTGCCCCTTGCATGCAGATACAAGCCAGCTGAAGTGCACCTCCAGATATGGAAGTGAATTGGTTAAGGTTTACTTGCCACAAGGCAGAAGTAGGAATCAACATACATGTTGTCCTATAACAGGAAAATAAAGATGGTGTAATATTTGTACATTTAACTGTGTACCTTGAGAAACTTGCATTCCTACTTTTTCTTCATTGGGTTGTCCACCCCCAAAAACAAAATGTTGGCAAAGAACTCAAAGTTTAGTGAAGATGTGTTCATGTCAATTTAAGACAACATAAGCAGCCAGTAATTCTATGGGGGAAAAAATCTCATGCATTACTGTATTGTATGATAATGTGATTAAATGCTTTTCATTATTCTAAAATTATGACTGCATTCACTTCTCTGCCCTTTCTCTACTTCTCAGGAGCACAGTCTTTCAAAACACACAACATCAGCCACTTCAGTTCATTATCTCATTTGAGTTTAATTTAAAGTTAAACCCAAGCAAAATAAATTAAGGCAAGATTCTGCTTAGCATTCACATTACAACTATGACTATAAAAATACCACCCAGTAAAAATAAAATTGAACTAATTCTGAAAATTTTATGTCTTCACTGGTTTCAGAAGCCAGTGGGATATATAATATTATAAAACATAAATGACTCATTGGATGAGCAATTGAGTAAATATCTAGTAGCCAAACTAAATTATTAAAGAAGTGAGAGTTCAAAGGGTAGAATAAAATAATAACTCAGAAAGCAGCCTGTTTAAAAAGCACATTGCCACTAGTTCATAAATTCACAGACCATCTTTCTCATGGGCCACAGGGGAGGGCAAACTTGCTCTTCTCTAGAAACCCTCGTAATCTGTACCCTTTCAAAGGCATGAAGACTGAAGATGGTCTTTTCTAAACAGGTTTGCTAATTTCTGAGAAATCCTGAAAACATTTCAGTAGGCTCAATTCAAAGAACTTGAATCAGAGGCCGCCAAGAAAATGCTGTGTTTAAAGAGCAGACATCAATTATAAAAAAACAAGCAAGCAAACAACCCCATCCTCTACAATGACTACCATGCTTTGTACTTGACACTTTATAAAGTATGTTATAAAAATTGTCCTTCCACATTCTCACAGAGACCCTGTGTAATAATTTAAACTTGTTTTAAGCTGATAAAATTAAAGCTCGGTGATTTTTAAGAGACTAGCTCCAGGCCAAACAGGTTTTAGACAACCAAGTGAATTAAGATAGGACTAAAACTAATTGCTCCTTGTTCCACACTCATTGCATACGCCCAGTCCTCTGCAGCCTCTCGTCAAAGAGCTCAGGAAGACAGAAAACTGTATAAGAACAACAATTAAACTTTTAAAAAAATAAAAAATAATAAAAAAATAAAAATAAAAATAAAGAGCTCAGGAAGACTCAGGGAAACAGCCGCCCGTAGTCATTCTTGGCCATTCTGAGATGAGCGAACTAGACTTTGGTCTGTCCCTCCTTCATAAGAGCTAACAAGCCCAAACGTTTCCTAGCATCTGTATCTCTCCTAAGGCAGCAATTAAATCATTGACTCAACATATAATTATAAGTATGACACATCTATGATCATTTTGCCCCTGGGGAAAATATTACAGAATAGGCATTAATTTATTTACCTACATTAAGTAAAGATTTATAAGTAAATGCTTTAAGATACAATCCAAGTTATGAGAAATATAAATGAGAGTGTGATTACTTAAGTCACAGAGGAAACTTGCTTTCAAAAAGGTTTGCTCCAGGGTTCCTTTGAGCTAAGAGCTGCCCAGCTGCCTGTTAAATGATTTCATATACTGTACAAAGACCTAATTTGCATGGAAATGCCCAGAAACATGGCTGTTACACAAAGTGTAACTTTGTGCATCTGCACTGTACTTGGTATTAGCAGCAAGATTTAAATTTATGGAAAGTACCACGTAGGACGGCATCTACAGCAGAGCGTGGCTCAACCTCCAGCCCATAAACGTGAGGCTGAAAGGATTCTAAAAGCTCATTTGGTTCCTCCTGCAGCCCCCAGTTGCAGACCTGGGATGAAGTTATCTTGAAGTCAGAGTTATCCATCCTGCTGTTGACAGCCATGTCCATAGCCCCTACACAAGCCCCACCCATTTCAACATCAACACATTCCATTTGTGGCCACAAAGGTAGCAGGTGCCTGGAGTTGATTAAAGAGAGACTCATTCCTTCCATCTCAGAGTTTGTTTTTCCACATGCAAATATGCCTCCTTCTGCAAAATACAAGCAAGCCACCAACATGGGACTGGGCAATAAGGCTTGTGATTGGAGGATTTAGTCACATGACTCTCAGTACTCCTTGGCAAATATTCTGGGGCATATCAGGCATTTTGTTTTCTCCCTGGTGTTTTTCTCTGTTATTTGGGGATTTGTGGAGCAGATGTAGTGGAAAGGGAAGTGAAAAAAACAACAGAGAGATGATTTCTAAAGACAGGTTAAAAATTCATTTACTCTATGTATTCATTTGCTTATCAATGTTTTTATTTATTACCTCGCCTCACTTTTAAAAGATATTTAAAGCAGCATACAATACAAGTACCACATCAAAACGGAAAACCAGAGGGAAAGAAGGAAAAGGAAATTAAGGTAAGGGAAAGGATGGTGTTCCAACAACGTGTGATAAAGCTGTGTACATTTTGGTCCCGTTCCACCAAAGTACATCCTCGGAGTAGTTCTGAAACTCCAGGCAGTGTTTAAAATCTGGAACGGGTTTGGGTCTCAGCAATCCGCTCCAAAGGGAAAGCGACGTCGGCTGCACGACGGGCCCCAGACTGAGAGCAGAGCAGCTCTTTGAGAGAGGCCCAGTTCTCCTGGGTACCGAGGCCTCTGAGAAACCTCCTCCCTCAGTCCTCAGCTGGCGAGCAACAACTCCCCTGACAGATTCAGCACTAGGTCTTTGGCTTGTAAATGTTCTCTGCATAATAGGCTGATGGTCCAATGACAAGCCTCCATCTGAAGAAAGGGGTTCTGGGAGAGACAAAGCCATGTAGCGGTTAGATGATGCTGTGCAGGTCGAGAGTGTGCACAGAGGAAGGAGAAAGGAAAGAAGGGATGTGACAGGAGATGCAGAGAAGAATTACATCTTCTGGATGCAGGAGGAGAGAAGGAGGGAAACAGAGAAAGGACATGCTGCCTTAGACATCATCTCCCTCTGGCTGGCCTTCACACCATCTCCACCTTCTAGGAGGAAGACCTGCCAAACCTTTCTGCCTATGTTCAAGAAAATGAGGGAACTATAGAGACATGATTTGCAAGGCTGTGGTCCAGCCATGGCTCCTGTGTCCTAGCCTTGTTACAAGTCCACAAATGTCATGATAGAAGGACAAAAAGAGAAGAAAGGAGAGCCGGGGGCTTCCCAAGAGGAAGGGTGAATGTGAACGTCGGGTGAGAGTCCCAGCACTTAAGCAGTCCGGTGTCCAGGAAGAACGGTGGTGGAACCCAGGACTTCCTGGAGTCCTTCAGAGGGTAACATGCATAAAAACTACAGTGCTCATCGCCAGAGCGGCCAGCAAGGGGATGTCTGTTGCCACCTGACTGTCCCCCACCTGGCTGCCCCCAGAGCCCACTCTCTCCTCATTCCTGTGACCCCACCATCACATGGTGCCGAGGGGAGTCCACTGGAAAGACCCACTCCCCACCTTATACAAGTAGACTTGGGTTTGGGCCCACATTCAGGTGTTCATAAAGCTCTGTCCATTTTCCCGAAGAAAAGAATGCAGTCAGGGTACAGGGAGTATTGTGGGGACCCAGGAGGAAGGGGAAATTCTAAACAGACAGTTTGGGTGGTAGCATTTAAACTGGACTTTCGAGAAAGAATATATGTTTTGTTTTCTTTTGTTTTGTTTTGTTTTCACTGAGCAAGCAAATGTTCAAGGGAAGAGAGCTTTATCTATCCTGATCAACTCCGTGTCCCCTTCTGGGCTGGCCTAGCATGTAAGAGACTCCTGCTGTGATGATTTAACAACTGTTCATTGAACACCTGGAGACTCAAGCCCTTTCCCTCAATTCAAACGGTGACCCTGTGACATGCCCATAGCAGGTTCTAGAAATACTGTAGGCAGAGTTGGCTTCATGGGTGAGCAACTTCTGCGCACTTAGAGGGACCTTGCACTTGGTCTGGCGTTCTGCTGCCACCACTTTGAAATTCTTAATAATTTGTGAACAAGGAGGCCGTGTTTTCATTTTGCACTGAGCCCCATAAATTTTATAGGCAATCTTGGCTGCAGCTTTCTGGTTTGCTCTTTGTTCTCTTTTCTCTAATTTTTGTACAGTCATCTCCATTTTTACTCCCATCACTCTCTGCTTTGCTAGTAGACACTATCTGGTCTCTGGAGAGAAAGTATTAAAGGGTATTTCAAGGTTTTAAAACAGTGGCCATCTTTCAAGCAGAGGAGGTGTCCTATCCATTGCCTGCATGATGAAAACAGCCTGAAAAAGTCACTCAGATTCACCTTTCTTGCTGTTCTATAGGCACAGATGTTCTCTCCATGCCCTTTGCTAATTGCAAGCTCCTTTAGAGAAGGGTTTCATCTTCCCTCACTTTTCGTCCCACACTGCTGTCATATTATAAACACAGTGATCAAACAATAATACTAGAATCTTACAAGTGCATACCCTTGCAGGTTAAAAATATTTTCATGTAAATCATCTTACTTGATGATTGCAATAACCCCATGAGTTTGTCAAGGCAGGGGTAGAGGAAAAACACACACAATACTTCTGACACCAGCTGTGTGATTTTTCCACAGATCACCTAATTATGTGACACCAGCTGGGTGTCCTACAAATGCAGTTCAGTTTTGACAGTACCTTCCTGGATCCCACAAGTCAGATCTCATAAGTTAAGGGCTCAGTTCCACGGGACCGCTCCCATTTCAGACACTAATCGCAAGTTCCAAGTTGTCTTCCTACCAACTGGCTATAAATTGGTGTTCCCATGACCCTTCCATGGGTGTGATAATTTTCTGGAATGGCTCACCAGTCCCAGAAAAATACTTATGTTTCCCTGCTTATTATGAAGGATACATTAAAGAATGTGAATGTGTGGGCGGATGAAGAGGCACATAGGTCAAGACCCAGAGGGTCCTGAGTTCAGGAGCTTGTCCCTGTAGAGCTGGGGTGCACCGCCCTTCCAACATGCAGACGTGTCCACCAACCCAGAAGCTCTCTGCACCCAGTACTTTGTGATTTGTGTGGGTACTTTACCGCTTAGACCTGAATGATCATTAAGTCCATTTCCAGCCCCTCTTTCCTTCCTAGAGGATGGGGCTGGGGGTAGGGCTGAAAGTTCCAAGTTTCTATCATGGTTGGTCTTTCTGGTGACCAGCACCTATCTTGAAGCTACTGAGGAGCCCAAATGAGTGTCCTCATTAACACAAGTGACATTCCCTATCACCCAAGGGATTCCAAGGGATTTAGAGGCTCTGGTCAGGAACTGGGTCCAAGGCCAAACATAAAAGACAAAAGATGCTCCCAGTGCTCTTATCATTTAGACAATTGCAATTGTCTTAGGAGCTCTCTCCCAGGAACCAAGGTCAGAGACCCATACATGTTTTTCTATTATTTTACAACAGATATTTATTTCCCTTATCCATATGAGAAAACCCCCAAGTCAGAGCATCTTTAGGAACTGCCTCTATCTATACCGATGACTCCCAAATCAACCTTCCGATTCTGAGCTGTCTCTGTTGAACCCAGGACCTATACTTCCACCTCCTTCCAGAGTCTCCACTTGGATTTCTCAATGGCGTGCTCCACTCAACACCTACCAAACCAGACCTGTCACTCTCCACCCCCTCCCTGCCCCACCTCGCTCAAACCGGCTCCTCTCACAATCCCTTTGTTCTCTAACACCATCGCCTTCCTGCAAATTGCCCAACCAGGACACCTGGGAGTCACCCTCTCCCCCACCCTTGCTCCAGCTTCCAGGCCCATTGTGACCCCGATTCCTGCCGACCCTTCTCTGCTCTATTTAGAGACTCCTGAGCCCAGCACAGGATCTGGTGCACACAATTCTGATGAATTACATCAAAGTTCTATGTGGTAGCATTGGTGGCCAAAGTGACTTCCCAGGTCACTGCTCTGGCTGCTGTGGTGGCCCGAGAAGAGTGAGGAACGCTGGAGTCCCTATCCTGTGTGGTAGAGGCTGGGGAAAGCCTGGGAAAGGAAACCCTTCTCCCTTCACAGGCAGCTTCTGGAGAAGGTATCAGCTCTTACACAAACATACCTGCCTTGGGCTGGCAGGCCTTTTCCCTCCGTTTTCCAACTCTGCTATTGCTGGTTTTTGATTTTGACATTTCTCTTCATAACACTATCACCACGCTTAAAGCTGTGCAGAAGTCTGGCCACCCTGCAGTCCCCAAACGTCTCCACGCCCAGGAATTGTCAGACGAGGCAGAGCAGGAAAGTTGAAGATGCAAATCCCAGGGGATGGCCACAGAGAGACCAAACTTTCTAGAGATCCCATGAGAGAATATTCCAGAGAATATCCTGAGTAATATTCTTGGATTGTATCAGAAAAGAGTCCCTACTCCAGGGATAATCTACATAGAGATGCCACAAAGAGCCTTCTCTTGGACCAGAGCTGAACAGTTTGTGTTAAATCTCAGGAAAGAAAAGAAATGCAAGTTGGGTGGTTGGGTGCACAAGAGAGGGAGAGAGTTGCAAAGAGGGGCTTCCCTGGGAATTTCATGGAAAACCAAAGGGGAGAAGTAAATAAAGACAGGTGACCTTTGCTAGACAAATAAAGGAAATACAATATAGCTTTATGGAGAGTTTAGAAAAACCTTCATTTCTCTGCTTCCCTTTTCAATATTTTTTCATTGCTTCTTTTGTAGTTTGTATTTCTCTCTGTTTTAAATCTGTCTCTCTCTCTCTCTCACACACACACACACACACACACACACATACACACACACACACACACACACACACGAGTCACTTAGTGTTCCTGTTGAACCAACTGAGCTAAAAATCAACCAAAATAACTTGCCTTGGCAAGTCAAACAAAGGTAAGAAGACAGATGAGATCTCTATGTCTGGCCACCTGAAAGGGCTTGCTTTATGTAACAACGGCCTCAGTGTTTGGAAGGTCATTGAACCCTGCACAGAAGGAGTAGAGGAGTAGAGTGGCGGTGGCGGCAGATCCCTTTATTAAAAGACAAACGTCCGAATAGTATCTCCACAGTAGAAGACAGAGAGCCCCAAGCCCTAAGTGCTGACAATAAGAAGTGCAGTTATAGAAAAGCACGGGGATCTCCTTAGGAAGCCAGGGAGAAGGCTCGGAGCCTTCACGTGTCACCAAATATAGAAGATAAACTGCACATGGAGGGTCCTTGGCAACGGTGGGAGAAAAACAAGGCAGACCCTAGTGCCCCATCTCGACACTCACCCAGAGTGGCCGAAATTCAGCAGTCAGCCACTCAGCTCAGAGCTTACAAAGAGTACAGATGGACACAGAATTTGCTTCCTTATGAAACTAAAATGCACTGCATTTGCTTCCTGTAACTTCTCTCTGGGGAATACTAGAAAGCACATAAAAACTGTAATTTTCACGAACGGTGTTCAGAGTGAAACCCAAGAGAGGCAACAGCTAAAAGCTTTAACCACAGTTGAGGCTGGGGGCTAAGGAGGAGGCTGTTCCATGGAGTGAGAGAAAGACAGATCATAGAAGAAGACCGCATGCGACAACCCTGAGCCCAGCTTCTGGCACCTGGCGAGCACGCGATTCGTGTCGGTTCTCAGTCTTCTCTTCATGGTGGGGAGACTGGCTTGCTCTGGCAGCATCCAGCCCACCAAGTTAAGCACCTGCCCACTCTGGCAAAGAGGGTTTACACTCCTTTCCGCCTTTGCAGGCACAGTGGACAAGCCATTTGTGGGCCATTTTGAGAACGCTCTGATTTGGATGTTTTCAGTGTGCGTGAAGGAGGACCACACCTTCTGATAATTCCAGTGTTGCAATAACCTACACAGAAGCTAACAGAAAAGGAACAGGTGGATATCTCATCTATATCTTGTAGTCTGACCTTTGAGTATGATCGAGAGGCTAAATCATCTGCATGAATCACCATGGACTATGATCCAGGGAGTGACACCACTGGATCAAAGATGAGCAAAAGAAAGTGATCTGAGCAGAAGCAGAAAAGAGGCGTCCATCCCTTCATTTCTCCTGGCTTAAAGGTTCCTTGTTGTCACAGTGGAGAGTCAATACGAGTATTGTGCCGTCCCCTTTTTTGGCACGTTTTGTGTCATTTGCTATATATATACATATGTACATACAGAGAGAGTAAATAAATATTTACATATGAAGGGAGTAAACAAATATATACTTATATTATATGTGGTGTTGATGCCAGCATAAACCAAATGGAAATTCATCCTGTAGAATGGTTGCTATTTGGCCTAGCTCATCCTTTTGTGGTCTCTATAAAACACCTTGAGGTTTTGTTAGGGAGAGGTACCTGAGACCCGCCTAGAGACTGAAGGCAAGATGTGGGTCCTCAGAGAAGATGAGACAAGTAAGGAACAAACGGCACAGAGCTTCCCTTAACCAGGACTCTTCCTGTCTGGATGTGACACCCACTCTGCAGGTGACCAGGCATTATGAAACCAGAGGCTACAGGGAAGGGACACCTGTGCAGAAATCACCTGGCAGCCAGAAATAATGATACCTCGTATTTATAGACCACCTTTCTTTCAATGAGCTGAAAGCTCCTTGGCCAACATTATCTCATTAATGCTCTCAATTGCCAGGGGCACTGGCGAGGCAGGGGAGGAGGCTGAGAAACATTTTTCTTTAGACTTTGAGCTGAACTGCTGTGAATGCACAGTCTCCATTGTGTTTCTAAGATCTATTGGTTACTGGAGTCTAACCGAACCCCCTAGGAAGCTGTGAGGCAGAGGAGTTGACTGAATTGTAAGATGAAACATGTGTGGTAAACCAGGAGGACAATTCATGGGGCCAGCGCTCCCTCATCCCTGACCCCGTCCTCAGTGCCATGCCAGGGTGGTTCCAGAGCCCCACCTCATTTACTGAAAGCCATCACTTTGGCCAAGTCTGAGGAGTTATCCCAATGGTATTCTGTGACCAGTCTTTGCCAGACTGTAGAACTCCCAGGTCAAAATAATGTCTTCCCACATTGATCAACTGTTTCTTCTACAGTTTTATATTCCGTTTTCCAGCTGCCACCCCACCACTGAGCCACCCTGCCCAGTGACATCTGCATGTGCTCTCATAATTTCTACCAACCAGATGTTGCAGCTGCTTCATGCATAAGCTCTTTCTTGTAGGCACAGGTGCTCTAGATCTCCACAGGACTGTGCTAAGACATGACCCAGGTCAGCTTACCACGGTATCCAACATGCACCCTGTGGACCACATACGGCCCAGGACAGCTATGAACATGGCCCAACACAAAATCGTAAACTTACTTAGAACCTTTTTTTTTTGCTCATCAGTTTTTGTTAGTGTTTGTGTATTTAATGTGGGAACTAAGACAACTTTTCTTCCTCCAGTGTGGCCCAGAGATGTCAAAAGGTTGGACACCCCTGGCAGGAATCAGAGTGACAGGGGCATAGCATAGGAAGGACAAGTGCAATCTTCTGACATGGAGGGAAGGCTGGTTTGAGAAAGCTTATGTTGGAATCCGATGCCAGGAAGCAGGAGTGAAGGACAATGGAAGGGAAATGGGGAAAGAGGGAAGGGCCACCAACATGGGTGGGTGGTGTCCAGCCCTCTGAGACCTTCTGAAGACCTTGTAAGAAGCATCTCAGAACTGTTCCCCACGGGGATAAGAGTGGAAAGCATCAGTCCATAGGTTCTTATTACTCTCTGGTCCAGGCTGGTCCTGTATAAATCTCCCATACTCGCTGGCTGTACTTGTGTGAGTGCAGAGCAAGTTCCTGCAGGGGATTTACCCCACAGCATCAGGGCAGAAGAAGGTCCATGGTGTTGGCTGGGGGCTAGCACCGTCAGCCTGCCTGTGGCAGAAGCTGGTCAAGCTGGAGTGGGCATTGCGTTGCCCACTGCAGCATTGACTAGAGTCACCGACGAAGCCTGGATGGTTCTGAGGTGCTGCACGAAGGTACCCAGTCCAACTGCCATTGCCTTCCCCCTGCCTTTCCAGTGGTTCACTATTGTCCCTCCTCTTCTCTGCCAAGTTTGATGCTCACTCATCTTGGAAACACTTCACCTAGCTTCTGGGTCACTCCTCTTTTCTCACGTCCCATCTACCTTTTCAGCTCTTCTTTCTTACCCGCCTTTGTGGGTTCCTCCTCTTCCCAATCATTGCATATTATAGTGTCCCAGAGCTTAATATTCAAGGGTTTTATTTTTGTTGCTGTTGTTTTTATCAAAACTTATTTCCCAGCATTAAAGGATTAAGTGAAATCTATAAACTCACGAGTCTTAAATGTATGCCTCTATCCCAGACTACACCAAACTCCAGGTTCAAACACCTCTCTGAGCAACGCCTCAAACTTCACACGTCTACACTACACCAGAACTGTTAAGTTCTGCCACCACCACAAAATCCTGCTTCTCCTTGACAAGCCGTATTTGTACCACAGCTCCTCAAGTTGCACAGATCAAAACCTCATGATAGCCCATGAAGTCTCTTTTCTCCCTTCTCACATCCTTTCAAAATGTACCTTGAACCTGACCTCTGTGAATCATATCCCCGCCATCCCCCAAGTCCAAACAGCCATCATCCTTCAAAGAGAGCAGCAAAAACCTATTTCGCTCTCATCTCACAGCTGTCAGTGCTCCGTACAGCAGCCATGCGGTCCGTGCAGATGCAAATTGGACCACACCAGGATCTTCCTCAAATTCCCCAGCAGCTTCCACCGCACTTGCAGTAAAGCACCGTCTTTCCGTAGCCGCCAAAGTTGTTTGTGACCTTCGCCAGCCTATCTCACTCCTCAGCTCCTTCCTGCTCTCCACGATGCTCATTTCACTAACAATGGCTTTCACACTCTTTCTGCCTCAGAACATTGCTCTTCCTCCGGCTGGAATCATTTTTGCCTGCACCTCAGCTTTATTATTCACTGCCCAAGGGATCTGGCAGGAGCTACTGAGGGGCAGAAAGAGGATTCTCCAACAAGTTGTTTTGACTCCAAAGCCTAGACACTTTCACTCTGCTTTATGCTTGCAAACTCTTATAATGATTTTTTAAGTAAACATATTCTGAAATTTAGTATAAGAGAAAAATAATTCTGACTCCGAAAAATGTCTTGTAGCAAACTTTTTAATCATCATTTCTATCATTATCTACATTTGCCACAAGAGGGCTGATTCTAAGACTCTGTGCTTAATTTCCTTGTGAAAAAAAAAAAAAACATTATTACAACTTAAAATAAACTTGAATGTTCTCATTTTGATTTAGAAGTGCACCAGTCCTGATGTTTTATATCTCTGACTAAGTCAGTAATTATTTCATACAAGCTTATTTTTTAGTCATTCCATTAAACTGCTTTGCCACAATTTGATTTTCCATTTTTATCTTCTGGTTCCACATTTCAAGCCAAGCAGCTACAAATACCACTTTTGCATGATATTCAAAAATACCATTTTTCTTAAATAGCTGTAAATATATGGAAATAGTTTTTTTTTTTTCTATCTTTCAGCAGTTCTTTGTACAGAGAAGGAGCATCCAGTATTATTTTCTGAGGAAAAGGATGTAGAGCTACACAGGAAATGGAAGATTTTGTCACCCATTTTGAGAATAAACTACAGTATCACTTTCTTATTTTACCTGGATTTATAATAAAACACATTTTTGTTCACCTTAAGAAGACTAGAGAAAACAACCTTGAAGCTAGCAAATTGCTCCACAGGAATAGGTTTTGCATATTTGTTTCAAATAGCAACTTTTTTTTAAAGTTATATTCCCCAAGTTAGTCTGTGAGGATATACGGTAGTCCTCCCTTTTCCTTGGAGAATCCGTTCCAAGACCCTCAGTGAATGCCTGAAACTGAGGTAGGGCTGAACGCAATACATATACATACTTACCATGAAGTTTAATACAAAAATTGGGCAATTTCACAGACTGATTTGTTCTTACCATAGCGCTTAGCACCCTCAGCATACAATTCCTTTTCTCCTTATTAAGTGGAGAACATTCACCTTTTTCCTTAAGGAAGTGCTTCTCTCTGGCACATCTGAGGTGCCAGCATCCCTCTTCTCAGGCTTTGGGCCATTGTTAGATAAAATAAGGGAAGGGCCATCAGAACACCAGCAGTGCCTTACCGCCCGCCCCCCTCACCCCCCCACCCCAAGACTCCCGACTCCCGCAGTCGCTCTGAGACCTGGGAGGGCTGCTGAGTACCTAACGGGTGCGGGGCACCTGCAGTGGGAACACCCTGGAAAAAAGGGACGAGTCATGTCCAGGTGGGACAAGACAGGATGGTGGGAGATTTCATCACTTTACTCAGAAGAGTGTGAAATTTAAAACTTGTTTATTTCTTGAATTTTCCATTTAATATTTTTCTGACCACAGTTGATCAAGAGTAACTAACACCATGGGAAGCAAAACCAGCTACTGCAGCCCAAACTAAACACGTAGTGTGTTTTCAGGTCTGACGTAGGGCTGATGAGCCTAGACTCTGGTAAGCCTCTTACAGGACCTGTTAAGGAACCATGCTGGTTCATAAGGATCGTCGTTTTCAGATTCCCACATTTAACCTAAGGTCACAAATCATGCAGCTTTTCTTTTTCCCCTCCATGGCTGGCTAGAGCTACCATATCAGGCAAAGGACTTGGGCTTTGCTTTCCTTACAATTAAACGGCATCTTGCAATGAAAATTGGCAGCATTTTTGCTCTTTCTGAGTGGAATACACACAACTAAGAGAGAAATCATGATGCATCTTAGATGGCCATTAAATCCGACAAAATGGAGCATTACAAAAAGGCACCAGAAATAATAGGAATGAGATGAGCAGCTGAAATAGCACCTCGTACCCCGTGGAAAGCAGACCTCTGTTAGGCCAAGGTCATGGGCAATTGAACAGGTTCTAACTGGATGCTGCAATCTTCGGCTTACTAAGAACTGAGTCATGATGATTCACTAGGTTGCACCCAATTAAGCACAAACACAGTGGCCATGCCAGCTGATTGTGAAGTGAGGTTTTCCAGTATCTCTTGCCCTAGTGTGGCAGATAAAAACAGGATTAGGGTCGGCTGACAGAGACGAGAAGGAGCAAAGGGAAAAAATGTCTGGCTCTGTCATCTCAGGCTTAGTTACTGAGTTCATCGAGTACCTTTGGCCATGTCATACAGTCTAACTCAAGAAAGTTAGGACGGAAGAAACCACCCTGCCCAGGCAGGGGTCTCTCAACCCCAGTGTCATCGACAGCTTGTCGGGGTGGCAGGGACTGTCCTGTGCACTGTCGTGTGTTCGAAGCCTCTCTGGCCTCCACCCACTAGATGTCAGTGACACCATCCTGCCCTGTACCGCCAAGTTTGGACATCAAAAATGTCTCCAGATGTTGCAAAATGTCCCCTGGAGGGAAGGAGGGTTCCATGACTGACAGCGACTCCTCTGGGTCCTTTCCCATTTCATAGCACTTCGCAAAAAATTCAGATGAGAGAGACAGGAAATAAATGCAAAGACAAATATCATTCATAAAGCCTCCCCTGAAAAGGTTAGAAGTGATCTGAAGCTTCAAAGATATCTTCATGTATTTGGGTTACCAGAATTCCGGGAGAATCAAGATTAGAACAAAACTGTATGTCATATTTGAATGTATAATTTAAAAATATACACAGCATTTACTATCAAATTTTTATCTATTTTATTTTTAAAACTATGATTTGATATGTAAATAGTCAAAAGCAAATAAAAAAATAAAGTGGTTAATTTGTTTGGCTGTTGGAATTCTAGGTGTTTTCCATTATCATTATTACTTATGCCATCAATAATTAAATATGTCCTGCTATTAGTTTTCTGATAATAACAAAGATCAAAAGTACTGAAAACTATGTAATTTCATTAACCAATATCACCCCAATAAATTCAATGACAATAAATAAATAAAGCACAGAGGCTCCATAGCAAAGTGAGCAAAGAATGAGAACAGTTGGTTCACTTGAAAGGAGGTGGAATTGGAAAACAGCGACCACAGCAGATTAAAGTGAAAGGGTCGGAATGATTAAACACCGCGGGACGACATCTAGCATGTTCTCAGCGACTACTGAGTCCCGGCCACAGGAATAAGCTTTCTATTTATTGGCCCATGTGACACCCAACAATCCTGAGAGTTAGGCACCATTTCCATGAAGAAAACCAGACTTACCCCAAATCGCCCAGTTTGCAACTGGCATGGCCCAGCATCAAGCTCTGAGCCATGCGACTTCATCCTCCCTCACCCCTGACCACCACACCCTACGGCCACCAGCAGGAGTTAACGTTCCTGAGTGGGTTCTAAATCCCAGTGGGACCACTGGGCCCTTCCTAGTTGCCAGCCATGCACATCGCATTTCTGTTCCCATGCTTTGCTCACGCTGCTTTCCCCACCGGCAGGTTTACATCCCTCTATCTTTCTTTTTTAGACAATGTCCTTTCTTTGAGGCTTAGCTTTAAGTTCATTCTCTCCAGGAAATTCTCTAAGATTATTCTACCCCCGGTGACCTCCCCTTTCTCTAAACAGTTTCACTGTATGGCTAATTAGACACTTGTTACGTAAGATTTCAGTTTATAGCTCCTGATAATACTTTATAGGCATATGCCCTTTATTAAAGAGTGTTAAATACATTGTATCATTGTATCCTGGCCGCAAACCCATTTTTGTTACAGTCATTTCTCAGATTAAACAGTCTAAGTGTCAGAGTTACCTGGGCTGTCCAAGGAGCTGCTTGGTAAGTGGCAGATCAGAAATTGAAGTTTTCTGACTCCAAATCTCAGGTTCTTCCTTAAAAACCAGGCAACAGGCATTTATACACACCTGGACTGCAGGTGAGTATACAGCTGCCAGCCTTACCAACTAAACTGCAACATCCAGGTTTTCGTGCTCCCACTCCTTCACTCCTGTCCTGGGATTCAGTAAGTGCTTGAGTAATTGCTTATCGATTGCATGACCTTTGACTCCTAAACCTCAGAGCATTCCACAACAATAATATTACCAATCAACTAACATTTGCTAATCACCGTTTGTGTACCAGGCACTCTGCTCAGCACTATCCTGGGACTGCAAATGCGAAAACTGAGTGTTAGAGAGATTAGAGGATTAGAAAATTGTCCTGTCAGCTGAACCTAATTTGTCTGCATCTAAATCCCTGTTGGAATTTGGCTGATAATAAACTTCAATACGCATTCGCTAGTGTTCATAACTAATGAGTGGTTTCTTGTCAGAAACTTCTACGTGTATTTTTCCTCGTTTAATCCTGAAAAAACCTATGAGAAATTACTTGCTACTTTACGCCCATTTTAGAAAGAAGAAAATTAATTTAGAGAGATGAAGTAACAAGAAGATGGTTGAAGCCAATTTCAGTCCATCAGAGTAACTCCTAACTTTTCATAGCCCTTCACCATAGAAAGCAAACATCTCTAAGACATGTATTTATATCTGTCTATATGTATATATGTAGATACATAGATAGATAGATAGATACTGTTTGTATCCAAGTTTTCAAAAAAGATCTAGTTGCTAAAACGATCTAATTTTTCTGGCATCCTGATGTCAATAGCACTTTAGAAGTCCCCAAGCAGAGGGGGATTGACGGACAGACAGACGCCTGATCGTTTGTTCCTCTTGGCTGCAGGCTCAGGAGCTGTCTCAGAGTCCACGCCCACCAAGAGAAATAATGGCCATGAGATTTCCCCAGCAGGGGTGGGGGCGGATTAGTGGGGGCTGCTCCACTTCCCTGAACCTCGGTGCCCCCCACCCCTCCGGCAGTACACGTAACATGAAAAAAGCAGGTGCCTCATCAGGCAAGTGCTGTGCTAATTCCCAGTTGTCTGAGAGCTATTTGGCACGTTCTCAGGTAGCTGACGTCCAAACAATAAGTAATCTGGTTTTCAGGAGGGTAATTACCAAGCAACCCTACATGGTCTGGAGACCTGAGCGGCATGTCACAACACACTGAACAAGAGGCGCACCTGAGTAAGCTCGCAGTCACTAAAGACCTATTACCTTTCCATCATAAAAATATGTTCGGATTATTGCTTTACGTGTGTGTATAGGCTTAAACCACCTGCTCTAATGCCACATTGTAGACACTTGTCCACTCTCTTTTTTTTAGGGTACTGCAGATCTTGAAAGTGTTTTTAACTATGAGTTTAGTTCAGAAACATACTCACAAGAGTTTGGTCCGCATTCACATCTTCCCCATCAGGGACACCCCTGCCCAAAGAGACCCAAGGCTGGCGGTTTGGGGCCTCATCACCAAGTGTTTGCAGAAATTGGGCTGGTGTTTCATACTAATTATCCTATCATGGGAACAGCACGCTTTCAGCTTTTTTACACAGAAATGATGCAGAAACCCTAAAATAGACAGTTATTTCTGTCTCTAGACTGGTGGGGAAGGCCTATATTCTTTCACCAGCAATCACAAATGCCTTGAAAGTAATAAGTTCATCAATATAAAACTGGTAACTAATTTCTAGAGCCATCTTGCTGATGTGGGGGAGTTTACTAAACACATATGTGAGTTCACACACACAAAAGTGAATTTGTGTTATTCTACAGTGTGAGGATTAAGTGCAAACATAGTAAATTGATTTTTCTAAAAAGCAATCCCATCTCTGTCTTACACATTTATCAATTCACTTAATTTCCCCATGCCTCAGTTTCCTTTCGTTCATTAATTAACAATATATTTGTTGAGTCTCCCATACACCAGACTGTAGGCTGGGCTCTGCAGATAAAAGGCCAAAGAAAGGGACCAAAAAAATCCTGCCTCAGGGAGCTTCCATCCAAGTGGGGGAAGTACGCAACAAACAAATACATAGGTGTACTATCCATAGGATGTCAGATACCGATACATTCAGTGAAAGTAAAACAGAAGAGAAAATAAAGCATCCCCGTGTAGAAAGGCGTGAAAAGAATTGCAATTTTCTTCCAGAGGGCTGTCCCAGAGCTTCCCTAAGAAAGTGACATTTGAGCAAAGTCACTGAAAAAGTGCAGGAGTGAGCCAGGTAGGTATCCGGGGGACTGCATTCAGAAGGGTGCAGAGGGAAAAGGAAGTGCAAAGGCCCTGAGGCAGGAGAGTGGCTGGCGCATTCGAGGAGTGGCAAGCTGGCCAGTGTGGCTGGGGCAGCGTGAGGGCAGGGGAGGCAACAGGAGTCTGGATCTTGTTAGGCCTTTAGGTCAAGGATGTGGGTTTTAAGCAGTAGACTTGGAGCGTTGGAGCTCAGAGCAATTTGTTTTCAGCACTGTGGTGTGATCTGACTTGCATTTTTAAAGGATTATGCAAACTTCTGTGTGAGGATTAGACTACAGGGGAACACAGAGCAATGGCTTACTCACCAAAGGACATCTAGGAACAGCTTTGCAATAATCCATTCATTAGACAACTGTGTCTTGATTGGAAATGAGACTGCACAGTGTTTTTAGATTCTGGATATATTTTTCAGGTAGAGTCAACAGAATTTCAAAGGAATGACTGTGGGGTGGGAAAGAAACCAAGGATGACACCGAAGTTGAGGCTTAAGGAACTGGAAGCATGAAGCTGCTCTGCATGGACGTGAGGACTACAGTGTGAGAAGCACATTTGCTGGGCGGCGGTGTAGCAGGAAGGCTGTGTGGAAACCAGGGTGCAGACTGGGAGAGGATGAGGGCGCGTTACACGGCCAATGGACACAGTGAGGAAGTCGCTGGTTCTACGAATGTGGAATTCAGGGGACAGGTCGCACTGGGAATAGAACTCCGGGAGTCTCCAGCACAGAGATGGCAGTCCAAGCCCTGAGACGGGATCACGGACGCATCAGCCTCCAAAATGCAGCGGCCCAGGTGTGATGAGGAAGCAGAGAAGAAGAATGCCAGCAGGAGAGCTGCCGGCGACGTGGCAGTACTGTGAGAGTTGCTAAAAGTGTGTCCAGGAGGAGGGACAAGCTCTGCTGCGGTCTCGTGAGATTGAGGGCCTGAAATTGACCACGGGGTCGCAATGCTGAGGTCATAGATGACGCGGACAAGAGTCTTTTCTTCTAAAAAGCATGAGAGGAGAGGAACTGAAAAGATATAGACAGTTCTTTTGAGAAGTTTTGCTCTGAGTGGGGATCAAGGAAAAGTGTCTTAGCTGAAGAGGGTTGTAAAAATCAACTTCATTGTGTGTGTATTATGGTTAAGAAATTCAGTGATTTCAGGTGTCTAATTCAAGGAGTTTTGACCAATGTGTAAATCTGCGTGAGCACCACCGCGATCAAGGGTAGGGCATTTCTTCACCTGGAAACTTCTTTTGTGCCTTTTCTCATCAGTCTGCTTCTCACTCTCAGACCCAGGCAACCACTGACCTGCTTCCTGTCACCATAAATGAAATTCGTTATCTTAGCGTTTCACATCTATGGAATCCTACGGTATGCAAATCCTTCATGTTCAGCTCATTTTGCTCAGCGTACTGTTTCTGAGAATTGTCCACATGGATGCGTGAATCGGTACTTGTTTCCTATTGCTAAGTGATAGTCCACTGCATGGATACACCACAGTTTGCTATTTATTCACCTATCGAAGTACATCTTAGTTGTTTCCAGTTTCAACTTCTAGGAATAACACTGTTAAAATCATTCATGTCTGGGTCTTTTGTGGATATTTGTTTCCATTCAACAGAGAAGAATCAAAAAATGGGGAGTTATAATTTCCATTATGGTGGTGATGAGATTTTGTGTGTTTATCATAGAGTCTTATCACTGGGATGATACAGCTCTTTGGAAAACAAATAAGCATCATGTCCCTGCAGATATGTATTCAGTCCTGCGCTCTAGCAGGTCGGGAGGATGTTGTCCTTGCCTTCGAGTAGGACATAATCCAGCGAGTTAAATAAATGTATAAATAAGCTGAATGAGGATGTGTTCCTCGACAGAATGGCCAGTAAACTCAAGGGGCTTGTGTCCAGAGAAACACAACTGGCCAAACTACAACTTGGTTCAAAACATATGTGGAGATGATGATATAATGAGTCATGTTGAAGAACAAAAAGATCTATATTAAGGAAAGGGAGGTGGGCTTATGATGCATTCTTAGTCCTGAAGCTATCATCACCTTCAGCACCTGCCACGCTCCCTACAAAGCCACCCGGGTGGGTTAGCAGCAGCAGGCAGCCTTCCCACGACTTTGGTGAGCAGCCATGAGTGTGTGATTGGAAAAGCTCAGCCTGCATTGCTTCTGGTTCCATGTGGTTCCTTTCGCAGGGTCTGCGATAACTTTCCTGACTTTCCACACCACCGTCTCTCCTTTTTAAAGATGCAAATAACAACATCTGAGTGGAATTAATATGTGTTATGGTATGCGCTATATTTCCTGACTACAAAGTGCAGTATGCAAAATATTGGCATGAGAACATGAGTTTCTCTGCATTCCCAAAACTTTGACTATCAAAACTACACGCGTGGAACCCTACGTCTCCCAGCTGGCTAGGAATGCAGGGGCCAGAGCACACTGACATCAGAGAACCAGTCTGGCACTTACAACTTGGCTTTGGTATTTTTAGGAGCTGGCCTGCATCTCACAGCACGGCCTTCGTGCCTCCTGTCGGGCATGAACGGCCTCACAGAACACTGACCTCAGGCATGGTCCCTCTGAAGCCACTGGAAAATGACACAAAACAAGAGCACTTTACAATTTTATCAAGAACATACAAAAATATGGTCACTCTGCAATCACCCAACTATCAGACATCCCAGTCGCTCTCGGCTGACGTGATTGGCTGCTGTTTCTTTACCAGTCACAGTTTTATCCTTGCTCCAGAGGCTCCTCCCTATAGACGCCATCATGTTCTTGAGATGCCTAACCACAGCATCGTCCCTGCTTTCTGAGAGAAGCCCGTGCTAGAACAAGCCCCTGCTTCCTTAGACCCGCCCCCAAAATCACCCAATCAAAACCCAGACCCTGTAATAGCTCATTTGTAACACCTTCTCACCAAGACATCCCACAGGTCCCCTCGCTGTGTGTTCTCCCTCCTTGTAAAAAAATAATCAACTCCACTTGTTTGACCACAGATGTGCCCCTGGCAGTCTTTGGCAGGAGGACAGTGACCGTGCGTTTCTCTCAGAATGCTCAGTGCGGGGGAGGGGGGGGGAAGCAGAGCTTCAGATGTCACATCTCTCAGAAGTATCAGCACTTGACAAAATTACTCTTGACTTGTTTGAAATCCTTTTCTGCCAGTGTAATGCGATGCCCCGGTGAGGGGTGGGGTGGAGGCCGCAATATTGGGACTGAATACATCAATCAGAGTTCCTCCCCCCGGGGAGTCCTCCCGGGGCAGTTTCAGACACAGCCCTGCCCGGGGGGCTCTGAGTCAGTCAGTCCGACTAGGGAAGGGATTCACACCACTAGCCAGAGTCTGGCATTCAGCTCGCGCGCGGCTGCAGGCCTGGTGTCTGATGAGCCCCGAGCACGGGCTGTAGCCCTGTTCTCTCACCAGACTTCGGCCTCAATTTCCGGTTAGTATTCCATCCGCGGCTGGGTCTGGAACTTTGCCTAGAACCGTCACAGCTCACCGGGCAGGAATTCAGCACCTTGCAGCACACTTGCCCTTGTCCCTCCCACGGAGGTTATGGCTCCTTCTCTGTTCCCAGCTGCTGGCAGGGGCTCCCTTCTGAACGTGCTTATGCTCAGGAGCCATGACGTGGCTGGCCCTTCTGACTCTGCACACCGCACCGTTGGCTCTGGAGCAGGCCCTTCAGCCGAGAAAGCTCCCCAGCCCCGGCCCCATCTGGCCCTAGGTTTCCCCAGCACTTCCTCTTGGCCAGGGCTAACATCCCTGACAGCTGAGCCCACCCAGGTTATAACAGTCCCAGCTCACCAGGCACAGTTTGCTCAAGTGCAGCTGGACACCTTGCTTGGCCATCACCCAACAGAGAAAGTTGCTGCAAAATCAGCCTGCTGAGTCCTCGGGACTCTCAGACACAATTTCGCATTCAGGAAACTGGAGGGTGTGCCCTCCCACCACCTCAAAAAGCACACAGCAAAAAAAAATAAGGGTCCTTATCCTGTGTGCCTAAGTCATTTCCTGGGAGCAAAGAAATGCAAACTTCAAAATTCCTATGATTTAAACACATGTAAGGACTTCACCAATACTTCAGGGTTAAGTACTTACTAGGTGTCTAAAGACCTCATAGGGAGTGCTCAATAAATATTTGTCCAACTAATGAATGAACAGATGTGACACATGGGAAAACTGAGGCCAGTTTCTGCTGCCGCTGCTGCTCGGGATCACTCAGCTGCAGAACCAGACCCGGTCAGCGCCAATCCGGTATTCTCTCCAGAGCAATATCCTTGTTAAACAGATATTGTTTAATTCATAATAGCACAGATATTGCACCCCATAGTTCACTGGCCTTTCATCTCTAAAATTATGGAAGTTTACTATCTACTTTTTATTCTTATTGTTTAATTAAATTTATTGGGGTGATGAAGCTTGACTACTTTTCAGAAGCTAATTTTGGCTACTGAAACACTTGGTCAAAAAACATGCCATTTTGTAACAAAATGGGGATACAAACCCAGCCATTACCAAGAATTTATATATATATGTTTATTACACAAAAGCATATGTAAATATTAAATAATATCATGAAAACTTGTAGCTTTTTCACACCCTTGAATCACAGAGCAGAAAAGGGGTGTGGGAGAAAATGAGCCACAAATGGAAGAGGTGGAAAGGGGCGCAGGAAAGGGCCAAAGAAACAACATCTTTGCATATTTCCTGGAATTAACTTCATCCCTCCCCCCTCATCCTTTCAGCAAAGGAGGCTTAAAAGGAAAAGTGCACCGCGGTGCTTCCCGAAATCTCCCAGGGCTGCTGGAAAGAGCAGGACTCCATTAAAATGCAAACACCAGCTGTGTTGGGCCTAACACTCATTTACACTTTAATTAGAAGGAATCCCTTTAATCAGATGATTTGATTGCCGTGCTACTCAAAGTGTGGTCTACCGAGGACCCGCAGCATCGGCGAGACCTGGAAGTATGTGCCAGAAGCTCTGATTCATGTGCAAGAGCCTTCAAACTATGTAAAAGACAGAATTGTGCAATTTTCTAGAGAATGAGGATCAAAAGATGCTATTCCAAATAATGGAATAAGCCACTTGTTTTTGCTGAATCCACTGCAATGAATTTCCCCAAGCAGTATCTTTTTTGACATTGCCTATGTTTAAGATTCAAGTAAAAACGAGTATTTCATTCCCTCTTCATTTCTTTCTCTCTCTCTTTCTCTCCTTCCTGCCTTCCTTCTTTCCTTCTCTCTCTTTTTCTCTCCTTCCTTCCTCCCTTCCTCCCTCTCCCTCCCTCCCTCCCTTCTCGTTCTTTCTCTTTCTCTCTCTCTCGTTCTCCCTTTCTCCCTCTTTCTCTCTCTTCTTCCTTCCCTTCCTTCCCTTCCTTCCCTTCCTTCCCTTCCTTCCCTTCCTTCCCCTCCTTCCCTTCCTCCCTGTTTGGAAGCCGGACTGGACAAACCTTCGAAAGTTTTCATCATCATTTTCCGAGTTGGAATCTAAACCTCAAGGGTTAGGTGAAGTAGCCTCTTCGGCCAATAGAGGGCACTGAAAGGAAGCGGAAGGGAAATAGGCAGCCGACAACCAGCAACCAGCAAGTGGCTCCTCCCTGGCAGGCAAACTAAGTCAAACATAATCGGAGACTGAGAGATCAGTTTGGGGGGCCTGAGAGGCGGAAAGCATACCCTAGTTAGGCAGGGAATGGCTCGGAAGGAGCAGAAATCTCCGGGGATTCCAGGACAGGGGAATTCCGGGAAGCAGTGGGAAAGGAGACTGGGAGGGAAACCCTCCGATTGCGTCAGGAGAGAGCAGTCTCCAGGCTTGGCCTCGGGGAGCTTCTTCACACAGAGTTAGCATTCACTTCATCGGAAAGAACGGCTCGGCAGGAGCCGCTAACTCCCTCCTCTTTCTTGCAGAGGGAAGCCTCTTCTTTCTCCCAGAGGAACGTAGTTAAGGCCCAGGTCCTGGCTGGCAGCCCGTTACTACAGAACAAGAAGAGCTGATGGGGGGTGTGTGTTGTGTTGGGAGGAGGAAATCACTCACTCACTCCTCAACTAAGCAGAAGGCTCGACAGCCTGAGGTCCCTAATGTGTCCCTTGCCAACAGCCCCTCCTGGGCAGGGCGTTAAGTTGAGGAGTAGGTCCAGCCCCAAACCTAGGGGAGGTTCCAGGACACTAACTTGATAAAGATGACTTGAGACCAGGTATTTACATTTAAATACTGGTTTTCCAAACATTGTTTAGAAATAAACTCCCCTTTCCAAAAAAAAAAAAAAAAGGCATAAATGGTGATGGAGACTTGACTTGGGGTGGCGAATACACAATACAATATACTGATGCTGTGGGATAGAATTGTACACCTGCAACCTGTATCATTTTATTAACCAATGTCAGCCCAATAATGTAAGTAACTAAATAAACAAGCTCCCCGTCCACACCAGTCTGTGCCTACAGTGCCAAACTTTCTCAGCTTTAAATTTCCACTCCTGCCTCACCATTAACACACCCACATTTATCCGGCAATTGTGAGGTCAGTGGGAAAACCTGTTCCCCATAAACATCTTCTCTCTCCTAGAAATAGCCAGCACCTCCTGAGGAGGCCATGTGTGCTTTCTCCTTTATATGTGAAGCTGGGGGACAGGGTGGGAATCTGAAGTGTGAAGACATAGTTTTGGGGGTTTGTTTGTTTGTTTGTTTTGGAGGGGCACGTATTAGGATCTCCTGAATTTCTGATTAACAAAGGAGGAACTACCCACACTTAGTGGTTAATTCTATGTCCTCCTTTAAATGTAACACTTCTAGCCTTTTTAATGTTTTTTTTTCTTTTGCACGCTTTTTTGATCAAAACATTCCAGTCTGTGCACTAAACACATCAGTAGGATCTTAATCCAAGTGCGTAACACATCTCACCCATCAGAGTAAGAATCTCAATAGGTGCAATTTCATGTCTGCTTGTTCTGTGCCAGAAACTCTACTAGCTGCATTACATGGTCTAGTGCTGAAACGCCAACCACCACCCTGTTTGGCAGGTGCTGCCTATGCTAGAGACGAAGAAAAGACTCAACAACAAGGTAAGCAGAGCTATTTCCCTCCCGGGATGCACTGCTTCCTCGGTTATTCCCACAAGTGAGCAATCATAGATGGTACCATATTTCCCCCAGAGTTACCTGCCTGCCCACCGTGGACCAGCTGTCTTTCTAGATGTTCATGAACATTAGCTTCTCCCACAAAGCCTTGCAACATAGCTTATAGTTACCAGGATGCTGAGCAAACCGAAACTCAGCCACACTGCCAACAAGTGGCAAAGTTGAGAACCTAGCACAGATCTCTTGATGCCCATTTCAAGGCTTTTCCATCATTCGTTTGCATCCCAAACAACAAAGAGAAGGCCATAAGCACTTGTGATGGATAGAGCAGGAGAATGATCTGTGTTCTCTGCTACGCTGATGTGAAAGGAATCTTCACCTTCAAACGCATGCCTGGGCTTTTCCCAGAAAGCCCTGCGCATGTTGTGGGATTATCACAAACGTGCAATCAGCCCAAACTCCATTCACAACCTTGGCTGTGTCTCGGCAGCTCTTTGAACTTAACATGAGTTCGTTACTTCTGTGACTCTTCTGTCTGCATCCACCAAATGGGCAGACTTCCGCTTCCTCTGCCTCACCTTCGGAAATTAAATGCCTCAAGGACAAGAACCTTATCTTGTTCACTTTTCTTACCCCAATGTCTAGAACATAGTATGTGCTTAAAATATTTTGTGGGGAAAACCATGATTTCTCAGTGTGTCGCAGAGACCTGGTGAGTTCATTTTTGTGAGAGCGCTCATCTTGCTTCCCCCCCCTCTGGGGCGGGATTGTGCCCTCGGCTGAGGTTATCTTGGCCTCGCCAACCAGTTCTCTTTACAAATGTAGGTGCGGATTCTCTTTCAGCCTTTAAAGTCAATCTTTTAAGTACATTTTGAGAACACCCAAAGCTTTTGGATTTCGATGATTAGGTGAATGAAAAATAATTCCCCAAATATTTTGTTTTCTTCAAAAACAAAATATTGTCACTTCATCTGTATGATTGAATCAGGCGCTTACCTAAACAAGGTTTTGAAAATAGGATACTAATGCCCTCTGAGGGTTATTTTCAGTATTAAAGTATATGAAATATATGATTTTACCTCCTCTTTGAAATATGTACTTTCTAATTAAACGTTTGTCACAGCATGTTTTTTAGTCAAAACTGCTGGTAGTTTAGATGGTGCGTTTGGGTCATCTACCTTGGGATTTGGGCTACAGGGTTCGAAACTCAGTATCCGCATTGCGCGATGACAAGCACTATCATTGAGAACCTGTAGGGGTTAGGTGCTCATTTCAACCCTGTATCAACTCACTTAAAGCGCGCACCTCTCCTGCGAGGCAAGTGTCCTGAGGTGGGTAACCTGAGAGGCTACGTAACAGATCCAGCTAGAGACGGATTTCAACCTGAGTGACTGAATCAGGAGGCTGAGAGCTAGCCTACTAAATTGTGTGTGTTCCATCTTCAGGATTAAACCATTTCTTTAGATCGGAGTTCTTTACATTTGGCCTGATTGCACCTTTTTCAGGCACTACAGTGGCAAAAGCTAGTTCTCCACTTGCTGAAATTCTGTCTTTATCCTAAACAACCACTAGATGGCACTGATTGCTTGATAGTCCTCTTTCTGCCCGAATTTCCTATCCTACTCCGCAACCTCCCCTCCCACAAAAATTTGATTTTGAAATGAGAAAAACTATCTGGCAACTTTATCCACAAACATTGAAAGTTGACATCTCTTTCTGAAAAGAATTAAAGCTTTTTAGATTTCGTTTGTATTTTATCTTTTAAAGACTATTACATCATGTTGTTCTTCCTTTGATTCTCTTGAGGCTTTTTCAAGTGCATTAGAACTTCAGCAGTTCAAGATGTTCCCCATCAGTAAGAACTACCTTCTTTGAAACTTTCTGTGCTTTTTCAGCAGGACCATAAGTCACAGGGGCCTTGCTTCCTAGCTGGACTGCTGGCCACAGGGGCACTTCTGGAGCAGCAAAACCGTTCTGCACGATGCCTTCCTGTCAGGGCAGCTGAGATGCTTGTCCTGCAGGGCTTCAGAGAAATCACATTTGGGGGCCAGTGCATCTGTTGTGGGTCATAAATAGGACAAGGGCTGCACTCAATAAAAATTGGACCGACATGCTCGTCAGGGATATGGGATTTGTGAGAAGTACATTTAAAGCAGTAATAAAATGTAACTGTGGTTTAAAACTGTCTCTCGAAATAAGCACATGTATTATATTAACAACTGAAGGAACATACCAGCAAGAAGCACAATCACGAGAGATCCCTAGTAGTACTGAGTCCTGAGTGCTAGTAACTTTTCATGACTTTGTACATGTCATGTCAGATTGCAGAACATAAATCAGTGAGTGCCAGCTACTGTCTTTATCTCTTGGGTCAAGAAGGAAACTGACTGGCTATCATTGAGGAGGTGGTACCCCATCCTCTCTGCCTCTGCTGGGAATCACCATCGGACCCATGACTGACAGACGGCCCTATGTCTGAGTGTGTAGACTCAGATGGCTCCTTCTAACTATTTATAACCTCATTTGCCATCCAAAGCCAACCAAAAATTTCATCCCAGAATATACCTACCTTCAAAATATGTACCATATCACCTAAAGTTAAGATTGCCATGAATACAAAACTGTGGATCATTTTTTCCAATAAAGAAAAAAAGGAAATAAGCTCTTAAAGCTCAGAAGACTATTTGCATTGTTCGAAACCCTATGATTGCTGTGGGGCAAAAACTTAGGGGCATTTAATGTAGGGAAGCATAGTCTGAGAAAGAGAGGGCTGGCATTAGCCAAGAGTCAAAGATGCTTGACTGAACGAGATGAGACTAGATCACAATAGGAGTTTGTTTCATCTCTGGGTTTTCTTGTGACTCTTTATCTGTTTACTTGAGAAGAACTATTTTCCCATGGCATTCGAAAAGCTCTCGGCTGCCGTGTCCAATATTCCCAGACAGCGTGCCAGGTCCCAGAGCACCGCTCTGTGCCCTTCGCCACCGGTGCAGATGATGACCAGGGATTCTCCAGTATCACCCTGTGGGCTCCGAGAGAGACTTTTCCTCCTGGGCAGGGGGGAGGGAGGGAGGGGACCCAGCTCAGAATGCATTTGGCGCTTTAGTCACAGCGGTTCTCTGAAAGATTTAAAGAGCAGTGTTCACATATAGTAAGAAGAGAATAAGGAGCCAGTCAGTCCCTGGAAATGGAATGCTAGAGGAAAAAATTACGCCTTCCAGTTCTAGTGTATTTGTCTTCTAAATGCTTCTAATTTGTACTCTTTTTCCCCCCAAATTATTACCTTTAGATCTGGATGTGGGAGAACCACTTTCAAAGGCTCATTTAGTTAAGTGCTTTTTAAGCATTTGTTTTGACTTAAGTTGGCCACACTTTTTCTCAGCTTGCCCTACGAATTAGCATGGAGTTATTGCCTTTTGCCCAAAGAAAAAGAGGTGGTAAGTAGTAAAGCAAATAATAATGGTAATAAAATTATAGACCAGAACTCTGAATCTCAAAAGAATTTACTTACTTTCCAACAAAAAGAGGTAGGATATGGTAATAGAGATTCCATGTGTGTGTGAGAGTGTGTGTGTGTGTGTTTTACATGTGCCGCATAAGAGTTACCTTATAATTCAAGAATTTTATTTCTTTGGAATATCAACTTTCTTAGAGGTAGACTCACCTTTGCCAACATTTCTGGCCATTCCCTCTGGTCTTTTTTTTTTCCTCTGGGTTTTTTCATCTGATCTGCTTGCATGATTAGACTACAAATCCATCGTTGTAACTTTTGATTTTCCGCAGTCTTTAAGTTTGTGCTCTACAAATGATATCATGATTTCTCCGCGGTCAGCTTCAGCCAGACAACTGGATTTGCCAGTTACCTTGGCATGTGCATGGGGAGCGGTGGTTGGAACGGGACAGGGAGCATGGACTACATTTCAGGAAAAAAACAGATTGATTTGTTCAGGTGTGAGCAGTGGTTTCTCAACTGCCAGTGCATTCCAGTTCAACAAGATGTTCCAGGAAAATGTAATTTTGGAACCAGTCAGTTCAGCCCTAGGTAGGAGAGGCCACTTAATTACTCTCAGGTGGTCAAAGCGGGAACAGCTGAGCAGGGTCCCAGCCTCACAGGAACCGAGGCTTGGTGAGTGGACCTAGAGCCCTCCCAAAAGGTAAGGTATGGGAAGAAAGGGAAGGAACCGGGCCAGGTCTCTTTCACAACAGAAGGTACTGGAAAGGGCCAGGGCCACGCCATGGGCAGAGAGCGAGGGAGGCGTCCTCGCAAGCATGACTGGGATTCGTCTCAGATTCCCCAAGATCTTATCAGACTCGCTCTCTGCTGTTTTGCTGTCCACATTCCTACCTCCCTCCTGCCATTTCTCATTACTTTATCTCCCAATTGAAAAGGTTTCATTGTTTAATAATCTGCAGCATTTCTGCTAACAAATCCAGTCCAAGTGTTTGAACTCTAATACAAGTATGTCCTGAATCTGCTTTCTCCCCCATTTTGCTTCGTATAAAGCAGAAGGTTATGGGAGAGAGACACTGTAGGGAAATGTGGATACTTAGTGATTTTTCCAAAAACCTAGTTACATTCCAAAAATTTCAGTGAGCGGCATGCTGTTGAAGTCAATTCCCTCCCAGCTGTGTAACTGAAGCACTTACTGCTCTTTAAAAAGGGCCAAGGACTACGTGGATGGGCGCAGAAGAAGGTAATTCAGTGCTTCGACCTGAAAGGCGGAACGTATTCCCATCAGCCTCAGGAGGAAACGTAGTGTATGTAGGTGCTGCTTTTCAAGTTGATGCGTTCATGCGATGGCAAATGGAAAAAGGCCTCTGAATTTATAAGCTAAGACAACTTCATGCAGAGAAAACACAGTTTTGGAAAGGGTGAGCCGAAGACCGTCAAAGAATTCAAAATCCATGGTTCATAGCCAGGATTTCGCATAGAGCTAAATCACAAATAAGGTTTCCCAGAGCTCGATCCAAATATGAAATACATCACTAATGATGATCAGTCCATGTGAGCCAGTGCCTACAGGCACGAACGAGTCTGGCTCTTTGATGCGTCTGAAAATCATTTTCGTTAGAACAGATTACGTTCACATATTGCCAAACTGGCTCAACTGATTTTTCCCTCACTCTCCGGGTATACAATAAATAATCAAGGGTGTATTCGAAACACAAAGGGAACAGCAATAATGCCTGGAGAACGTGGGGAGGGGTAAGCCCCAGCCTGGAAGCTGTGGCTTTGAGGATGCTGTCCAGGGAGAGCCGGTAAGGAAAGGCGATCGGTACCCTTCGCCGTGACACAGCAATTGTACAGTTCTTGTTACGCTCGTCTTAAAACTGGTTCATGGTGCTTCTCATCTACTCACAGAAGCATTTTAAAGAATAAAGCCACACACAGGATCCCAGGAATGAAAAAGCTTTCTGGTACAGGATTTTATTTTTTCTATTTCACATCTAGATTTTTTAAAGACCTAGTTTAGATTTATGCACCATCCTTCATTCAATGTGTAACTCCCAAATAAGAGGGAGCTAAATTTAGTCCGCTAAATAAAAATTGAAAAGGTAAAATAGCCCATTTTGCTGATAGTAAGGAGCTTCAATTACATTTTAAAGCAAGATAAACATTTCCACCAATTCAAAAATAATAAATTTTAGTTCTAATAGGAGAGAGCAGTGAACCTGACATACTTCCATGCATTATTGGGGACCCTGTAATTAGCTTCAGCCATTTGGGAAAGCTATTTGGAAATACATATATCCAAAGTACCCAACAAAGCAACCTAAAATATAAGAGTCTTTAAGTGCAACTTGTCCAACAAAAAACAACTTACTGTAATCCAAAAAAAAAAAAAAAAACCCACAAAAACTGGAGACAATTTTAGGATCCTCTAATAGTATGATTAAGCAAACTAACATAATACAAACAAAATCTGGATTATACAGTCAACATTGTGCTTATTTCCAAGAAGCAATGGAGAAGAATGATTATAATATAATGTGAATCTCCAAAGCAGAATACAATTTGAAGAATGCAAAATTTCATGTATAATAGTACCTTTATCCTATGAAAAAAGTGATACAAATAAAACAGAATGGAGTACAAAAAGATAATAGTTGAAAAGAATGGAATACTTTGCCTTCTTTTAAATTTTTTTGAATTTAGTGGGGTGATGTTGGTTGATAAGATTATATAGGTTTCAAGTGTACAATTCCATAACACAACATCAGTATACTGCCTTGGCTGTTTACCACCCCAGGTCACACAAAGATTAACTCAAAATTGATCAAAGACTTAAGTATAAGGTGTGAAATAATAAAATACATAGAAGAAAACATAGGTACTAGATTTATGGGCCTTGGTGTTAGGGTTTTATGAATTTGTCCACAAAGGCAAGAGAAATAAATGCAAAAATAAATGAATGAGAGTATAACAAAATGAAAAGCTTCTGCACAGCACAAGAAACATCAACAAGACAAAAAGGAAGCATTCTTTGCCTTAAAAAAAAAAAAAAAGTTTAACTCCCAAGTGAAAAAGGGAGGAACAAAGGAGATATTGAAACTCAGAAACAGGATAGAAGTCATCACCTTATCAGAAAAATGCCAAAGTCAGAAACAACATTATCTCCATTAGGGCCCAGCTGCAAAACCACGCATCCAACTTCAAGACCGCGGTTCATGCAGGTAAAGTCACCGACGGACTGACTCACAGTGAGGCACCGGGCACTGGTTTTAGTTACTCAACTTGAAAACCACCTCCAGGTTGTAGGGGAACGTGAAAGGGGAAGCTCCGGCTTCTGAAGAAAGATTTGAAGACTTAAATATGTTTCGTCTGGGAAGAAAAGAGATTGAGAGGTGATCTCATTTCAGTGCTTGGATACCTTCGGCAGATATTCCAGACCCAAGGATGTGACCTGTCCTGTTCACTCAGGAGCAATCGGGAAGGGCAGAGGGAAAGGGTTACATTAGAAAGGCTTCCTCTCAAAGGCAATTAGATGTTTATTCCAGTTTGAGTCCGAATGACAGGATCACAGTCCCCTCCCCATCTGTAATCCAGGGAGAGTAATGCTTGCCACATACGTTTTAATGGATATAACATCTGTAAAATACTTTGAGCTCTTCAGATGAAAGATAACATGCGAACGCCAAGAATTATTGTTATTATTTTTGTCTCCTGCCTTCCCTATGGGTATGAGTTTCCTTGTGACATTTATGGGACCCCTCCAGCCAGCCAGCTGCTCTGTAGCATGTCATCCCAGTGATATTTTAAATCTTTCACGTGGTTCTGATCATACTCAGGATGAGAGCAGCTGAAATGGTAATTGTTTGTCTTGAAGGAAGTAAAAGTAGTCACAACACCCCTTCAGGGCTCAGGGGTCAAAGCTTTTCCTAACATCCACTGGAAAGCTATGTCCAGGCCTTAAAGTGGTGACATGTTTGATAGATCTTGTCTTTCTATTTACTGCCTTTGAACAGCATCATCTGTTGCCAGGGCCTTGGACATATATCCTCCTTCCAGGATTTCTTTTTCAAGAGTTCGTGCAGCTCCAGCTAGCATCCCTGATGTTCCTACTCAGTGTGCACCTGGCACTGTTTGCAAACCTTTGACACTTCATTTCATTTTTTAAAAAATTACTTTTTTTTCCTATTAAGTATCAATACATGCATAAGATTTAAAAATTGGAAAATGCAAAGAAGCTTAAAGAAATTTAAAAAAATATTCTATAATCCTAATGCTCAGAAAAACAATTACTATTGCTATTTTGGTATCCTACTTCTCAGCTGGTATTTTTTTCATACTCAGTTGGTATGAGTGAGTATACACATAATACATGTGTCTTTTTACCCACTTAATGTTATTTCATAAACATTTCCCCAAACTATTAAATTTTCTGGGTCAGTATGGAACAATATCTCATCCTATGGTGGGGCCATAACTTTTAATGCTTTACCTCACCTAATTTTCATAACATCTATAATTCAGATGAATTAATTAATTCATGGATTATAAATAAAAGCTATTTATATTGGATCTTTCATAATATACTTGGTGTTCAAAATAACCCTGTGAGACAGAAGGAGCAGCTGTCCTTAGCATTTCATAGCTAAGGAGGCAGATTGCAGGGGTGTGAAGTCCATGGCCCAGGTTCACACTCTCAGGAAACTAAGGGGCAGAATCCAAGACTCATGAGCGACTCCTCATTCTGGGTCTTCTCTCAGAGACCTGGTTTGCCCTCAGTGAAATCACCAAGCAGTGAATGCCTGGATTATTCTATCAGTTTCCATGTGGGTTATCCCTCTCAAATTGCCCTGATAGAATGGAGGTAAAAAAAAAAAAAAAAGCCCTCAAAGAAGGGGAAAGGACTAGTCAAAGAACATGTATGAATGACCCATGGACATGGATAACGATGTAGGGATTGACTGTGGGGATGGGGGGGTGGGCTGGGCAAAGGAGGGCAAAGGGGGGAAAATTTGGCCCACAGTAATAGAATAACAATAAAAAAAACAGCACTAAAATAAGAGAAGGGAGATAATTTGCAGGGTTTTTGAAAAAGGTGTCCTCTTTTTCATTTCTAAATGCCTGCATCCACACAACCTATTTAACACCCTTGGCAAAGCACTTCCATATGCTCATTATTTCTCATCTGATGTACACAGTAACTCGTAGAGTCAGGCAGGTCAGGCAAGATGGGCTGCACTGTCCTGAGGATGAAACTGAGGCCCAGAGAAAGCTGCTGAGTTTCTGAGGCCACTTGAGTGATGTCGAAACTCCATCTTCTGACCCGTAGTCCACTGCCTCCCACCAAACCTACCAGACTGCTCAGACTTAGATTTATTTCTCATTTTTCAGCATTTTGATTACCATCCATTCTGCTTATCATTCTTTTATCTCCCCTCTAGCAATTTTCTGGTTCTTGTATCGACAGATATACTCATCCCATTTCTTCCCCAAAATTCTTCCAGAGTTCCGAGTTAAACCACTGTTGGTTTGAACAAAAAAATATTATTTCCTACTGAAAACTCTAAAGATCTCCATGAAAAGATATATCAAAGTAACTAATACATTCTAAGCCCTTTCTATATGCCCAATATTATGGCAAGGCTTGGTATATATTATTTCATTTAAGGTTCCTAATAGCTCTCAGAAGTAGAGTCTGTTATTCCACATTTTATTTTACAAACAAAACTAATAAAGTTTAAAAGAGAACTCAAAATGAAGCCATCTGATGCTAGCTATCAGCTACCATGCTTTGTAGCCCCACAGTACATGCACTCTTAAAGTAGGTTTCTCCAAGTGTGCTTTACTTAGCCTCAGAATTCTGGATACTAGAAGCTCCAGATCAACACCCGACACCCAATAGGGTCCGTTACTGGTCAGAGCTCTCCTCCTGGCTTGCAGACGGCTGACTTTTCTGTGTTCTCACATGACCATCCCTGGGTATGTGCATAGAGAGAGAGAAATCTTTCTTTTCTTATAAAGTCACCAATCCTATTGGATTAGGACCCCACCCTTATGACTTCATCTAATTATCTCCTAAAGCCCTATTTTCAAAAAGAGTTATGTTGGGGGGTAACGCTTCAATATATAAATATTGTTTTATGGACAATTTAGTTCACAGTATCTTCCTTGGTTTTATCCTCCAGAGTTTTATCTTGTGCCTTCTCTTTTCACTCCTCAATCCTCTCTGGATAATTTCATTCACACTCCTGGCTTCAGCTACCACCTATAGGAAATGAGAGTTAAATTTTTATGGCAAGCCCAGTTGTATGTATCCAAACACCTTCTGGATGTCTCCACCTGAATAACCTTCAAGAATCTCAGACAATACAACCTGCTTCTATTCTTGCTTCTTCTTTTCCATGATCCATCGGCCACACCAGACAGGAGCCAGAGCACCATCCCAGCAAATGTCTATGCTACTTTTGTGCATCTTTATATTTACATGTGTCTCTCTCTTTTTTTATGTTTTCTTTTTTTAATTTGATTTTTTATGCTGTTACAGTTGTTCCTGCTTTTTCTCCCTTTCCTCACCTCCACCTGGCTCCACCCTCTTTTTAAAAAGATAACATTCTTAAGAACAGAGAATTCATGTCTTATATCTATGCATATTCAGCTCTTAGCCCAGTTAAGTGAATGAGTAAATAAATGCATGAATAAATGAATGGCAAATTCTACCTGAATAATGGCTCCAGCAAAGTTCATGCACTTTTATTGCTATTAGTCTCTAAAGTCTCTTTAATATATAATAACAGTTCTCCACCCTTTTACTTCATGCTATTTATTTATTGAAGAAACTGAATCATTTCTCCTGTGCAATTCATACTGAGAATGAGTTTGGCTTATTGTATCCTCTTAGTGTTGTTTAAACCGTTCTCTTTCCATTATACTTCCTATAAACTCATGGTTCGATCTATACTGCATCAAGAACATTGAAATTAAGAACAATCTGACAGTAACCAGAGGGGAGGTGGGAGGGGATAATGGGGGGAAGGGTTTTCAGGAACAGTTATAAAGGACACATGGACAAAACCAAGGGAGGGAGGTGGAAGCAAGGGTGGGAGGTGAGTTTGGCTGGAGTTGGGGGGGAGTGATGGGGAAAAATGCAGACAACTGTAATTGAACAACAATAAAATATTTTTTTAAAAGAACTATGAAGGGTCTGAGACTTTACCTTACTTGCAAACTAACATTTCAGTCTGTCTCAGCCCTATGGATGCTGGGAAAAGACACAGGACTCTTGGGTCAGAGACAAAGGATGGTTATTATTCACAGAAATAACAGTAATGTATCGGCAATTGTTTGGTTCCCAGTCCCAGTTCCCGCAAAGTGATACAAAATTGGATTTTACAAGTTTGTCACGTGATTCTAATGTGCAGCCTGATTTAAGAACCATTGATTTAGATGCAATGCATGATTGGATTCAGTAAAATCTAGCTGCCCCACTATTTATTCTTACACTATAATGTTTAACAGTGTACCTGACACCAAGTTAATTCTCAATAAATAATAACACCTAATATTTATTGAATATTTATTATATGTTGTAGTCATCTTATACATTTTATCACTTAACCTTCCCAAGGATCATTTGAGTTAAGTACTAGTGCCCTTGCTCTTACACTTAAGGTATCGAGGAACAAAGAGGTCAAGTAACTTATCCAAAGTTAGGGAATGGGCAAAGCTGGAAGTCAAGCTTAGGCTCCAATGTACATACCTTAACCACTACACTATAGGTCTGGGCAGGACGGTAGGAAAGGGAAGGGAAGGGAAGGGAAGG